>PVJX010030990.1:7255-21675 GCA_004027295.1 Dolichotis patagonum
ACCACAGTGATTTATGTGCACCCATGTTTATAGCAGCACAATTTGTAATAGCCAGATCTTGGAAACAACCTAAGTGCCTATCAACTGAGGAATGGATAAAAAAGTTGTGGCATTTTTATACAATGGAGTACTACTCAGCTATAAAGAATGATCACATCGAGATATTTATAAATAAATGGACACGACTTGAGACCATTCTTTTAAGTGAAATAAACCAAACTCACAAGGGTAAATACCATATAGTCTCCCTAGTATGAGATTTGATGAGTATATAAGACTTTATGGCAAGCATGAGTCCCCATCTCATAGCTTTGAAAGCTTTCAAAGTTTTCAATCATCAGTTGGAATGGTTTAATCCTGATTTGTTTGACTATATCATACGTGATGATATGAACAGCTGTTTTGAAGAAAACATTATGACAGCTATTGCTGATTTAATATCATCCTTCTTAGAAGTCCTACCATGCTTTTTTTGTTTTACTACTGTTGGTTCTATCTTTCACATTGTGTCTTATTGGAATTTGAATATGTGTGATAGTTCAAACAAAAAATTTTTTTTTTATCAAAAATGAGATATTATAGTACCCATTGATCATTTTCTGTTATTCGGTTCAGAAAGCCCTGTAATTCTTTCACTCTATGCATGGCTTTATACAATTGTGTTTTTTTTTTTTCTACCGGGGATCGAACTCACGACCTTATGCTTGCCAGGCAGGTGCTTAGGCCACTGAGCTAAATCCCCAGCCCTATACTATTGTGTTATGTTTGATATTATTATATTTGAAACTATGCTCAACTATAGCAGAGTAAGAGATATGGTGTTAGCTACTGTTGATGTCCAGTTGACTTAATGTAAAGTACTGTGTAGCCTATGTTGTCCTGTTCTGATCTGCTCTGTAGTGTCCCCTTTTGTTTTATTCTCTTTCAAATAAAAAAATAATTTCTGTGAATAGCCTTTGTAATTCCTCTGTTTTGATTCCTGCTTCTTCATTCACATGCTTTATTCTTAAGTTATAGATCCTCTTGTTGTCTTCCAGTCTTTGTATCTTTACTGTCTGCTCCTTTGTTATTTTTAAGAGAGCTTCCATTTCATGACCCCACATTTCAAGTCTGTGTTCAATTTTTGATAGTCTATCTTTGGTTTCTTTCAAGCAGTTTTGCCAGCTTTCTCTGGAATCTTTAGTTTCCCAATAATCTTTTTGAATCTGCTTCATAAATTCTAGATTTATTCTCTATTCTACATTAAATTTTACTCTCCTTTTGTGTTCCTCCATTCTTCTGTCTGTGTCTTCTTGAGAGGTGCCCGCCTTTCTTTTATTAATCTACTTATCTCTTGTTTAATTTGAATTAATATTTCAGTTTTGGTCCCACTTATGAGGTCCTGAATATATCTCTTTATATCTGCTACCACTGTGTTTGATGTTGCATTTTTGATGCCCTCAATCTCTTTTGTATTTACCTCTCCTGGATCAGTGTTCTCAGGTTTGGGGGCTGGGGTGTTTTTCTTATTTCTCCCTTTCATCATGTTTTTGGTTCCTTCCATACAAGTGTACAGTGTAATTCCCAGTCCCTTTTCTTGTTGGTTAAGGCTCCTCTAGAGGGCTCAGGGTGGGAGCTTTTGCCGTCTTCAGTCAGTTATCATATATTAAAATACAGGCACAGGCAGTGTGCGCTGGCTGCTCCCCTACGGGCCAGTCAACCTTTGCAGGTCTTCACTGTGTCAGTGTGCACCAGTCTCAGGGAATTAATTTGTAGTGTCTCACTGGTTCCCAGCCAGGGGCATGGCCTAGTCTAAGTACATTCCACTAATCCGCTCGATGAGAGGAGCAACCTACTGAAGCCACTTCCTTATGGAGTTAGGGCTGTCCTTCCCAAATGCAACATGTCATCCAGTCGGTTTCCCCTTTCCCGTGGGAGCATCTTATTCCCATCACTCACCGCGTGTTGATGCTGGTCCCCAATAACTGCTGGGCTCCCCAACCTCCAACTTCAGTGCGGCGGCAGTGAGAATTCATGGTGCCTCTGGGTGGGTCACGTGCAGGGTGGTCTGGGTGAGCTGCACGCAGGGCTGTTCAGCTCCACACTCCTGTGGCTCAAGCCAGGTGCTTTGGCACGGATCACTTTGTAGGTCTCTGGCAGGGATTCAGGTGGCTCAAGGAGTGCCATGTGTTTGCTGATCTTAACTTCTCTTATGGTAGCCCCAGGACCTCATATTCAAGTGATTTTTTGCACTTTAGTTTTTTCGTGGGTTGTGAGAGTCCATCTCTCTCTGTTTGGGTCTCTCCAGGGTGTTTTATTCTGGAATTTAAGCTTTCTCTCCCTGAGTGGGTCCCTCTCCTGCTACCTACTGGTCCACCATCCCTTGTGACTCAGCAATAGCACAATTATAACAGGCAACCTTAACACACCATTGACACAAAGCGACAGATCAACTAGACAGAAAATCAGCAAGAAATAACAGAACTGAATCACACCTGTGAACAAATGGAGTTGATAGACTTATATAGAGTTTTCTATCCAACAACATTAGAATATACATTCTTCTCAGTGGTACATGGGACATTCTCTAAAACAGACCATATACTAGCCCACAGAACATATTTAAATAAGTGAAAAAAATTGAAATTATCCCATACATGTTATCGGATCATAGTGCCAAGAAACTAGAAACTAACGATAAAAGCAACTGCAAAAACCTCACAAACACATGGAAACTGTTTAACACACTCTTGAACTATCAGTGTATCATGGAAGAAATTAAAGAAGCAATTAAATAATATGTACAAGGAAGTGAAAATACAGACACAACTTACCCAATTTTGTGGGATGCAATGAAAGCAGCCCTCAGAGGAAAATTTATTGCACTGAGTTCCCACATCAGGAAGACAGTACCAATACAAATAAACAACCTGGTGCTACATCTGAAACATCTAGAAAATTAAGAGCAAGCCAAGCCCAAAGCCAAAAGAAGGAAGGAAATTATAATGATTAGACCAGAAATTAATGTAGTAGAGACTAAGAAAACAATACAAAGAATCAATGAATCAAAGTGTTGGTTCTTTGAAAAAAATAAATAAAATTGATAAGCCCCTAGCCAACCTAATTTTAAAAAGGAAAGAAAAAACTCAAATTCATGCAATAAGGAATGAAAACGGTGAAATTACTACAGACTTGACAGAAATATGGAAGACCATCAACACCTATTTCAAAAACCCCTATTCTCATAGGTTCAATAATACTGAAGAAATAGACAGATTCCTAGATACATATGAACTACCAAAGCTGGATCAGGAAGATGTAAAACTGCAGAATAACCCAAATTCTATTACTGAAATTGGAAATGCAATTAAGTTCTTGCCAACAAAGAAGGGCCCAGGCCCAGACAGATTCACTGCAGAATTCCACAAGAAATACAAAGAAGAGTTAATGCTGACACTCCTCAAACTCTTCAATGAAACTGAAAGGAAAGCAATCCTTCCTAAGTCATCCCTGGAAGCAAATATTACTCTAGTACCAAAACCTGAGAAAGACCCAACTAAAAAAGAGAACTATAGGCCAATCTCTCTAATGAACATAGATGCAAAAATTCTCAATAAAATATTGGCAAACAGGATGCAGCAAATCACCAAGAAGATTATACACCACGACCAAGTAGGATTCATCCCAGGAATGCAAGGATGATTCAACATATGTAAATCAATAAATGTAATCCATCATATCAATAGAGCCAACAGTAAGAATCACATGATCATCTCTATAGATGCAGAAAAAGCTTTTGATAAGGTCCAACACTCATTCATGATAAGAACCTTACAGAGAATTGTAATAGATGGTCTTTACCTCAATATGATAAAGCGCATCTATGACAAACCAAGTGCCAGCGTCATTTTATATGGCCAAAAACTGAAAGCCTTTACCTTAAAATCAGGCACAAGACAAGGATGTTCCCTATTACCACTTCTATTCAACATAGTACTAGAAATACTAGCCAGAGCAATTAGACAAGAGAGACAAATAAAAGGAGTAAAGATAGGAAAACAGGAAGTTAAATTATCATTATTTGCAGGTGACATTATACTTCATGTAGAAGACCCCCAAAACTGCATTGAAAGACTCCTAGATATAATAAAGAAATTCAACAATGTAGCTGGATACAATGTCAATACTCAAAAATCAATAGCATTCCTATACACTAACAACAAAAGTACTGAGAGAGAAATAAGGCAAGCCACACCCTTCACACTAGCATCCAAAAAAATGAAATACATAGGACTTAATCTCATGAAAAAAGTTAAAGAGCTATAAATGGAAAATTATAATACTCTGAAAAAGGAAACCAAAGAGGACCTCAGAAAATTGAAAGACATCCCTCGTTCATGGATAAGAAGAATAAACATTGTGAAAATGGCCATTCTCCCAAAATTACTATACAGATTCAATGCAATCCCAATCAAAATACCACTAATATACCTCATAGATCTAGAGAAATTACTCCTAAAATTCATTTGAGACCGCAAGAGACCTAGAATAGCAAAGACAATTCTAGGCAGCAAAGGCAAGGCAGGAGGCATCACAATCCCTTACTTGAAGTTATACTACAAAGTCACTAAAATAAAATCAACATGGTACTGGAACAAAAACAGATCTGAAGATCAATGGAATAGATTGGAAGTTACAACTAGAACTACAAACACATTCAACCATCTTATCTTTGATAAAGGGGACAAACATGCTCGCTGGAAGAACAGTAGTCTCTTTAACAAATGGTGGTGGAAAAATTGGCTATTCATATGTGGAAGACTAAAACTAGACCCTTGCCTATCACCATATACTAAACCAAAACGTAAATGGATCAAAGTTCTAAACATTAAAACAGAAACACTAAATCTGTTGGAAGACTAATTAGGTAAAAATCTTGAAGATATAGAGGTATGTAGAGAATTCATGAACAAGAATCAAACCACATGAGAAATACTTCCCAGAATCATTAGCTGGGACCACATCTTATTAAAGAGTTTCTGTATGTCAAAAGAAATTTGTAGCAGAGTGAAAAGACAACCCCCAAATTGGGAAAAAATATTAATGGACTGTCCTTCAGACAAAGGACTTCTGTCTAGAACTTATAAAGAATTAAAAAAAAATCAGATACTTGAAATTCAAAGGCCCAATCCAAAATGCACAACTGAAATGAATACACAGTTCTCAGATGAAGAAATACAAATGGCAAATGAATACATGAAAAAATGTTCATCATCATTAGTCATGCAATAAATGCAAATTAAAACCACACTGAGATTCCATCTCACCCCAGAAAAAATGGCCAGGGCAAAGAAATCTACCAACTACAAATGCTGGATAGGCTGTGGGGAAAAGGGTACTCTTCTGCACTTTTGGTAGGAGTGTAGACAGGTGCAACCACTGTGGAGGTCAGTTTGGAGATTCCTCAAAAAGTTGGGTCTGGAAATCCCGTTTGACCCAGCTATTCCACTTCTAGGCATATTTCCAGAAGAACTGAAAACATCATACCACAGTGATATATGTGCACCCATGTTTATAGCAGCACAATTTGTAATAGCCAGATCTTGGAAACAACATAAGTGCCTATCAACTGAGGAATGGATAAAATAGTGATGGTATTTTTATACAATGGAGTACTACTCAGCTGTAAAGAATGATCACATTGAGATATTTATAAGAACTTGAGACCATACTCATAAGCAAAATAAACCAGACTCACATGTGTCAATACCGTATAGTCTCCCTAGTATGAGAGTTGATAAGAGTATGTAAGATTTTGCAGTAATTGTGATTCCCCATTTCATTGCTTAGAAGCCTTTTAATGTTTTCATTCATCATGGAATGGTTTTATTCTGTTTTGTTTGACTATATCATGCATGATGGCATGAACAACTGTTTTGAAGAAAACAAAACATTATGGCAGCCATTGTTGATTTAATATCATCTTGCCTAGAAGTCCTACCATGCTTCTATTCTTCTATTATGACCAGTTCTGTCATATTGTGTCTTATTGGGATTTTAATATATATGATAGCATAAAGAAATTTTTTTATTGAAAATGAGATATAGTAGCCATTGATCATTCTCTGTTATTCAGTTCAGATTGCCCTGTAATTCTTTCATTGTTTTGAATGGTTTTATACTGCTTTTTATGTTTGATACTATTGTATTTGAAACTATGCTCAACTATAGCAGAGAAAGAGATATTATGATAGCTTCTGTTAATGTCCAGTTGTCTTATTGTAAAGTGCTGTTTTGCCTATGTTGTTCTGTTCTGATTTGCTTTGTTCTACCCTCTTTTGTTTTATTCTCTGTAAAATAAAAAAAAAGAAAAATAACATCTTCTAGCATAGTCTTGTGCACAAAGTTGAGATGAACATATGTAGAAACACACAATGTGTTAGAACATGGAAGTCATTCTTTTTCTCCATTAACTCATTTCTGTAGTGATGTATTCAACATGCACTTTAAAATCTCTGCTCTAAGTGTTTGCCATACAAAGTTGACTAAGACCGATACTATTCCAGTTAATGGTAGAAATAGAAACTTTCAGTACACCAGTCATACAGGTATGATTAAGAATCATTATCATGTTGAAAATCAAATGTCTAGTAACATTCACAAGCCATTAGACTCACATATCTTAAAAATGGGCATGTCACCTGAGGAATCAGTGATAGAAGGATGAATATGTGTTTGATGTTACTGTCCATTAATAGAAAATCATATAAAACCTTTTGTGCTGACTTCAGTTGGTTGAGTGACTTGCTCTCAGTAAATACAGGCTTCATTGTGCTGGAATGACCTGAGTATTCCACTCAAATTTGAAACTTTCACAAAAAGATAGATATTTTTCTTAGTTTCAAGCAACATTTTACATCTAACTCAACACTTATCATTGCAATTCTCACATGTCTGGGACAAGACACATGATTCTCATACATTCAAGAAAGAGAGGTGTACTTTGGCTCCTGGTTTCAGAGGTTATGTCAATAGTCAGTTGGCTGCAAGGAAGAAATGGCACTGTGAGGGGCAAAAACTGCTTAGCCAGAGGCAGCCAGGAAGCAGATAAAGTAAGAAAGAATAGAAAGGCAGACAGACTCCAAAGGAATTTTTTCTGTGGCCTACTTCTTCTAACCAAGGCCCATCTCCTGAGAGTATAGGTGGCTTTGAACTAATTGATGATTTATCTAATATTAAGTAAAAAGACCCCTATTAAATACTGATCATCCTTGGAAGGACAAAACTTAATCTACTTGCCAATTTGGAATATTGTCCGATATCTGGATTTGGTGCCTAAAGGAGAGGAGTGGTTAACTCTCTATGCTTCATGGAAAGAGATGATTATGATACAGTCAGCTCCACGGACATTCCCTTACCTCACCTCACAGCCATTGTACCTTACTCGTGTGGGGTATCTTACTGCTATGTTTAGCAGGCTATGTTTAGGAGGTTAATTTAACTGTTAAATTGACAAAAAATCATGTAAACAGGCAACTGTCAAAAAATAAGCTACCACTTTATAAATTTATATGTGTTACAAAACAAAATTACCCATTACCAAAGCTCCCAACAAGATTTGACAAAATTGACCTCATTTCTTTGCTTTAACTTGCTCCTCCTTTAAAAGATATGATGACGTGAAAACCAACAGGACTTGAGGAATGGGAAGTCAGAGACCTGGATGTGTTGGGGGCCTGTTTGTTTATCTGTCAATAAGGGAAACTGATTACAGGAATTAATACTGAGGACTGGAGTTACAAGTATAAATAGACATGTAATAGTAGAACAGCTTTAGAGTTAGACAGAGGCTAACAAATGAGAGATTTTGGAAACAGCAAGATCGGACCACACATGCAACTGTGGAGAAAACAAAGGGACAATTGAAATAGCATTGTTAAGTGTCAGTGGACTCACTCACTGAAATGAGCATATTTTTACACTCAGTTTCCCTGTCTGGCCCTTAGAACACTATGTTCTACCTCCCAAACACTATAATATCTGAGCTAACATCAAAACAAACAAGATTGGAGACTTTAGAGAATGAAATCTATGGGGAGTTTCCAAAGATGGTGGACTGGTAGGTAGCAGGAGAAGGACCCTCTCTGAGAGAGACAGCTTAAATGCCAGAATAGAACACCCTGGAGAGACCCAAACAGAGAGGGATGGACTCTCTCAACCCAGGAAGAAATTAAAGTGAAAAAAACCACTCAAATATGAGGTCCTGGGCCTACCATTTGAGAAGCTAAGATCAGTGAGCATGGCGCCCTCCTCGAGCCACCTGAATTCCTGCCCAAGACCAACCTGACTGACTGAAATGTGCCAATGCGACTGGCTTGAGTGGCTGGAGCATGGAGCTGAACAGCCCTGTGTGTGGCTCACCCTGAAACGGCCCTGCACGCAACCCACCCAGAGGCATGCAACCCACCCAGAGGCACCGTGAATTCTCACCACAGCCTCACTGAAGTCAGAGGTCAGGGAGCCCAGCAGATTTCGGGGACCAGTATCAACACGTGGTGAGTGATGGGAATAAGGCCATCCCACAGGAAAGGGGCAATTGACTGGACAACATGTTGGATTTGGGCAGGACAGCCCTAACTCCATAAGGAAGTGGCTTCAGTTGGTTGCTCCCTTCGCTGAGTGGATTGATGGAATCTGCTTGGACTGGGCCTTGCCCCTGGCCAGGACCCAGTGGGTCACTACAAATTAATTCCTTGAGCTTGGTGCACACTGATGCAGTGAAGGCCCACAAAGGTTGACTGGGCCAGAGGGGAGGAGCCAACACACACTGCCCTTACTTGAACTTCAATCTCTGATAGCAGACTCCAGAGGGCAGAAGTCCCTAGCCTGTGTGCTCCAGAGGAGCCTTAACCAACAAGAAAAGGGGCTAGGAATTACACTGTACACGTGTATGGAAGGAACCAAAAGCATGACAAGAGGGAGAAATAAGAAAAAACCCCCAGCCACCAACCCTGAGAACATTGATCCAGGAGAGGTAAATACAAAAGAGATTGAGGGCAGCAAAAATGGAACATCAAACACAGCATTAGCGGAAATAAAGAGATATCTTCAGGACCTCATAAGTGGGATCAAAACTGAAATATTAATTCAAATTAAACAAGAGATAAGTCGATTAATAAAAGAAAGCCTGGGCACCTCTCAAGAAGACACAGGCAGAAGAATGGCGGAACACAAAAGGAGAGAAATGTTTAACGAAGAATACAAAAACCCCCTAGAATTCATGAAGCGGATTCAAAGAGATTATCAGGAAACTGAACACCCCACCCCAGCTTTGTCAGAAAGCTGGCAAAACTGCTTGAAAGAAACCAAAGATAGACTATCAAAAATTGAACACATGCTTGCAATGTGTGATCATGTAAGGGAAGATCTCTTAAAAAATAACAAGGGAGCAGGCAGTGACTATACAAAGACTAGAAGATGACAAGAGGATCTATAACTTAAGAATAAAGCATGTGAATAAAGAAGCAGGAATCAAAACAGAGGAATTACAAAGGCTATTCACAGAACTTATTAAGGAAAATTTCCAAGAATAGAAAAAAGAAATGATATGCAGAGGTATGAAGCATACAGAACTCCAGCCATCTACAACCAAAACAGAGCTACATCCAGACACATAATAATCAAGATCCCAGAAATTCAATATAAGAACAGAATATTAAAAGTCATCAGGGAAAAGAAACAGATTACCTATAAAGGAAAACCCACCAAATCACAGGAGACTTCTTGACATAGACCATCAGGTCAAGAAGAGCTTGGAGTGAAGTAATTCAAACCCTGAAGGGGAACAACCTCTAGCCTAGATTGATGTATCTTGCAAAACTCTCTCTAGAAATTAATGGAGAAACAAGATGCTTCCATGACAAAGAGGAACTAGGAGAATTTGTGACCACCAGTCTAACCTACCAGAAATACTGAAGGACATTCTAGGGAGAGAGAACAAGAATATGAGCATTTCAGGAAGAGTGGCAGAGAGGCCTCAATGAACAGGGCAGATAGTAGAGTGGAACAGAAATATAGACAACCAATTGCAGAAAAACAGAATAGCAGAAATGAGGCAGAGAAGATTGGCTGTAATCTGTAGTATAGATGGCCTTGAAATATTGACAGAGAGAAACATAGGCAGAGTAGAACAGGAGATAGGGTCCATTGAGATGCTCTATATAGGGAGGCAGAGGGACCCAAAACAAGCAGTGCACCCTATAGGAGTGAAAGGGGAGGAATTGTCTAAAAAAGGGAGGCAGAGGATATTGTTAATGGGGTAACAAGATTGAAAATTTACATTATTCTCACCACTCTGCTTGGATGGATTATGTGCTGTTCCAGTTTGTCTACTTACACTAGACTTGAGGACATGGTCAGCTATCTCAAAAATAAGAGGACATATTATGGTAATCATCCTTAATTTCCTATCAACTTAATCTGAAGCCCTGTATAACTTATACTCTCTTATTATGACTGATCTTATTTGAATCTGGTTTGTTATATTGCTACTTTGTATTGACTGATTTTATTTAAATCTGCTATGATTGATAGCATCAAGTCTAAGAGTATAGGCAACTACACTGAAGATGACAAGATTCACTAATATACCCACTCTGGTTTGATTATTACTTGCTTTTGAAGTCTTATAATGTCTCCAATGCTTTGTTTTTATTAATATTGTTATATACTTCTGAGACATCCTGGTAACCATTGTAGATCACCTTGTATTGTGGTTTTATATGACTTTTTTGCTTCATGCTTTTCTAGGAATTGCTTTGTTTTATCCTGCTTTGTTTCATTTTTCCCGCTAATACAGAAAGGATAGATATGCATGTAGAGACTCATGCATGTGTAGAGCTTATAAACAGTTTATGAGAACCAACTATATAACACATGCTGAAATGAACAACTACTTTGAAGAAAAAGAGACACTACAGTACCCAGTGCTGGTTCTATATTGTCATGATGTGAAATCCAGCAAAACTATCATTCTTTGTTCAAAGTCATTTTAGCTTGTTTTGTTTTGTTTAAGTTCAATACACATGAAGGTATGGACAACTGTTTTGAGGAGAATGAGAGGCTCTATGACAGCCATTCTTGGCTTCCCTATTTTCTGGTCTTGAAGACTTGAAACGCCCTCCTCATCCTGCTCAGATCAATTCCATCCTATGTTGTTTCATGTGAATTCCCTGTATGTGACAATATGGACAACTATTTGGAAGAAAACAAGAGTCAATATGATAGAGAGTGAATATCTCCAGTTGTCTAATTTTGAAATTCATGTCTCTTACATTGCTTTCTTGTGATCCACTTTGTTCTGTTTTGTTGTTTAATTTTACCCTTTTGATATAATTGCATGTATATTTGAGTGGGTAAGATGGATGACCATATTGCTGTTTTTGTCAGATCGTGGAGCAGAACTGTTAACAGTCTCACTGTTTGAATGTCTGCTTTACATGTTTTAACTTTGTAATTGGAACAACTATTTCCAAGAAGTCAGTATGTAATTTGTGAAATAATAATTTCTTAGATTTTTTTGTTGTACTTTTCCTTTTTTCCTTGGAATTCTGTATTGTTACTATCTTTTATTCTGTTTTTTTCTCTTTAAATAAAATTCAAAAAAAGAAAAAAAAGAAAAAAAAGAAAAAAAAGAATGAAATCTAAGTCAGCTGTACTGATTGAGAACACAAGCTAAATAGCATGTACTGAAATTGAAATGAAATCAATGATGCCACATATCTGATGATAATGTACAGCACTAGACTCACAGGATAGAAGCTCATATGAAGCCTCATTGAACAATAAACTTTGAACTCAGTTCCTAAATTGAGGAATTTCAAAATGTTCAAATGCCATCAAAGATGGCTCATACCTCTTGTTTTTTTGCAACACTGTCCCACTTTGCTAAATATTAACCAATAACCTAAACTGAACCTGTGAACCACAGTAAGTTCATATGAAAATTAACAAGCTGAGATTGTGAAATGGAGCCCTAGAGTGATATTAGTGATTATTCTCCTTGCACTAAATATCAGATAATTGCATATCCAGAAATTATATTTTCTAAGGAAAGGCCCAGTGAAACGATCTTGCTGGATCATAATCAAAACTCCTTAAGTAGTTTGGGAGAGTTTAATCAAAGAACCCAATGCTTTAATTTCAAACAAAAAAGAATTTTATTCTGCTCTTGTGTTTTGGAGGCTGAAATGGCAAATATCATAGCGTCAGTTAAGGCCAGAAGCCCCTGGAAGGATAACTCATGATGGTAGCACCTGCAAAGAATCACTCATAAGAGAAGTTATAAAATACTCTGAGATGAAACTCCTTCATGCCAGGAAAAGCTCAGCAACTGAAGGAAGCCTCACCTGGCCCTCTTTCACACCCAGACAACCTCAGTAGCTAAGGGAGATTCGGCCTGCCCTCTTCTATATCCAGCTAACCTCAGCAGGTGACAGGACCATCAGCTACTCTTTCCCCTCACCTGGATGACCTCAGCAGCCCACGGGACAATCAGCAACACCTTCCAACATCTGCAGTACATTGGTGGGTTGGAAGGATCCCACATGACATTTCCTCCCACACAGAGGACCTCAGCAGGCTAAAAAGAGCATGACAAATTTTCCCCTAAGGAGAGGACCACAGTTGGTCAACATGAAATTCAGTAGAGCACCTTGATAAAGTAGAAAAAAACACAGTTGAGACCTCTTCCATAAACAGAGTGAGGGATGGGCTGGCAAGAGTAAAACTGAGGTCTTCCAGCACCTGGGGAACCCAACTGGACTTGTAAAATCTCCAGCGACACAGTAGAGTCCTGGCTGGAGCACACCCTATATACATGTGGATCTGGTATCATAGAAAAGCCTGATGCCACAATAACAATATGAACTAAGAACTGGTTCACATCAACACTCCTAGGCTAGTCAGACTAGGAAGAATATAACACTAATGCAACCAGTGTTTCCTCTACATTGTAGGACCCAGCAGCTGGGTGAAGGTCAACCACACAGTATGACCCTAAGAAATATATGATGCACCATCAAGTCAATCAGATTATAAAAGGCAAAAATATTAATCCAAGAGGTGAAAATGGCAAGAAAAAAAGCAAAATGCAATCTCAAATTACCAACCCATGTGGAATAATTACAAGAGACATTGAAATAGAGGACGCTGGAAGTCACACACTTGAAATTTCTGAAAACATACCAAGTAAAATAAACAAATACAATAGACCCATGATAATAGCGATAGAGAGGAGCAGAGGAATTTCATTAGGTGGTGTCAAAACTCTAAGGTGGTAGAAAAATCTGGTTTGGAGCTCCTGTTGGGGACCTGTGTTCATATTGTTGAGTAGGCAATGCCAGTACCTATTACAGTCATAGAAATTAAGTCCCTGAACAGTTATGATGTATTTGACTGTTAGCACATAATGTGATAGGAGCACTTTAAATTTAAGTGATAGAAGGTCAATAGTCCAATTTCAGCTAACTCCCAATCTTTAAACCACCCTTTCAACTGGAATTTGAACTACATTCTTGATATAAAAATACATTATGCAATTTTAGGATTACTGTATAACTTTTTCCCTCTCTGAACCACTAAGTAGGGTTTCTGAGCCACTAGCTAAGGTTTCCTTTGTCAAGGGATAGTCAAATGTCAGTACTGGGATGGCTCTTTATTTTCTCTGGTCAAAGACTGCAGGAGCCAGACTCACAGCTCCCAAACACCTTGAAGGTCCCAAGCCCCCTACACATCACAGGGCACAATCTGGTCTGTTCTTAATTCTGTTGGTAGGGAAAGCTATAATCATTAGCACCAAACTAATAGTCACACAAAATAAACTAAGACAATAATGATGATTAGGCTAGGATGTTATGTTATCAGAGCCTGTGATGTTTTGAAGTTGCCATTGTCTTGAAATTTCTATTTTATCTTGGTTTAATCATCGTTCACCCTCTGCCTTCTTGTCAACTTAAATGATGCTTACTGTGATATGTCAGAATCATTTGAAACATCTGCCATTTTACTGATATCATGGATCTACTGAAAACAGAACATTGTCATGGTGGAAGGGAAGCACATGTACCCAAAACATCTTGTTATTTTTTTTAAAATTTTATTTAAAGAGAAAAAACAAAAAAAAAACAAAATAAAGGGTAGCAACAATACAGAATTCCAAGGGAAAAAGGAAAAGAACAACAACAAAAAACCCTAAGAAATTATTACTTGACAAATTACATACTGACTTCTTGGAAATAGTTGTTCAAATTACAAAGTTAAAACATGTAAAGTAGACATTCAAACAGTGAGACTGTTAACAGTTCTGCTCCACGATCTGACAAAAACAGCAATATGGTCATCCATCTTACCCACTCAAATATACATGCAATTATATCAAAAGG
>PVJX010030991.1:5248-21671 GCA_004027295.1 Dolichotis patagonum
AAGGCAGAGAACTGACTTCACAGGTGATGGCAGAGCTGCAAAGCCAGAGATTAGCAGGAAGATAACCACGGATCAGAGGCCCCAAGGAGGAGATGGGGTTACCATGGCTAAAGCGTAGGTCCACACTCTGGAGTGCTGAGGCAAAAGGACTGCAAGTTCAAGCCCAGCCTGGGCAACTTAGTGAGACCTGAAAATGAAAAATAGAAAAGGGCTAGGTACGTAGCTCAGTGTGAAGACCCTGAGTCAAATCCCCAGTACCACAAAAAAATCCCACATAAAGCATGTGACCACCTGGCAGGGCTGGAACCAGTGAGGACTGGGCCACCCAGCTTTGGCCAGGATGTTATCTGAGGCCAAGAGGAGAGAGCCATACCTGACCTCTCTCTTTCCCCATCCTCCACTCTCCTGCCATCGCCTTCTTTGGTTGCACCAAACAGGAAGCTGGGAGATGCTGGCAGATGTTGGCTCTCTGCCCTCCAAAGCAGGATGGGAAAGGGGTTGCAATGACTTTGAGAATCGGGAGGCTCTGGCCCTGTTCCACAAGCTGCAGGATGCTGTGGGAAGGCACACGGAAGACGCCTGGGATATGTTGCTGGCCACATCTGTCATCAGCTGACCCAGGAGACAGCCAGGCTTCCTGGGAAACTGCATCTGCCAGGCGGACTTCCAGCAGCCTACAAGTCTTTCTGTCCTCTGTATGTGGGCGTGAGGGGCTCCAGGCTCTGTAACTCAAGAGGTTTATCCACTGGGTCCTGGGGATCCCGGGCCGTGGAGGAGAAGACGCCTCAGACCAATGAATGGCCAGGGTCAGGGGAAGTGGTAGAGACTGAACCAGGGACACTGGCAAGAGGTGAGGTGCCTAATGGGTTCCCTCTTTGTTTTCTCTCCCTTTCTCTTTTTCTTTCTTTTCTTAAAAAGCAGTTCTTCGTACAGAATAACCTTAGCTATCAGGACTGCAGGCAGTGTCTAGCCTGGTGGGTGAACCAACCTGTAAACCAACATTTTGTTTAGGGGTATATTGGTATAATAAAGAGAAACCCAGTTTAAAAACTCAAGCTAAAAGTGTTTTTGTTTGTTTGTTTGTTTTGCTTTGTGTTTAAAGGAATGGAATCTGCTGGGACCATGTCAGGACGTGCAGCCCAAACTCACAAGGCTGCACCATCTTTCCTACCAGTCTGAGCAACAGCCCCACCATTCCACCAGCCCCATGTCTTGTAGTTCCCGTCCCTGTATCACTCTGGGTGACTTTTCACTTTCCAAGGTGCAGGAGACTCAGACCTTGAGGCCACACGTAGCCAGCGCGTCCTCACCTATGGCCACATTCACCAGTCTCCTTGGTCAAATTATTGCTGGAACCTAACCTGACCAGGACTCCACGTGTATCATGGTGGCCTGAGCAGGCCAAGGAGGGGGCAGGAGGAGGGCCCCATGGGCTGTGCCTCCAAGGAACAGGTTCTGACAGGGCAGGCGATGAAACATATTTCCTGCCAGAAATAATTACAGATCTGGCCTAAAGGGAAAATTGGATGTGGAAAAGCATTTAAAAGGATAATAGCGACCATTTATCAAGCCTTTCTGTGTCAGACATTGTGTAAGCGATTTTTATATGATGTACCTCTTTTAATCCTCACAGTAATGCTCAAAAGTAAGCATTATAATTATCCTCACTTTACAGGTAGGGAAACTGAGGTAAAGAAAGTTACATAAGTTGCCTGAGGTCTTGTTGCAGGTAGCTGAGTTAGTTACTTAAAATCATTATAAGCAGTGAGATAGGGCTAGGTCCTCAATGGAGCCAGTGCAGACACCGGGCAACTGCAGGGGAGACAGACATCTCCTGCTGTGGGCCAGGCCCTCAAGACAAAGGATCAAACAAATGCATCTACATCCTGAAGACTGATATTCTAATTAGTTCCCTATCACCCTACAGTCCCTAGGGGAAGGTCACAGCTCCAAGAATGCCCACTTCCTACATGACTTGCTTTCCCATTTGTCCTTAATGTAATCAATTTTACCTGAACTATTGATTTTATTGGCTAACTACAGTTATGTCCCATCTTATGCCCATCTGCCTTGTGAGTTGCCAGTCTTTCTCCACCTTGAACCCATGGTTTTACTCTATAAGAGTCCCTGGAAAAGACAGAGTCGGGGCAACCTGCCTGGGTCCCCTTCTGTCTGTCTCTCAGACAAAAGCTTTCTTTCTCTCAATAAATATATTCTGCTTTTCACCTCCATTGGTCCTAAAATTCATTCTTTGATTTTAGAGAACGCAAACTCGTACCAAACATAGTAGGTTGGGAGTTTCATCCTCCTGTATCATTTTGCTCAGTGGGAGTGGTCGCTGCCACACCCACACACTTTCCAGCGGCTGCCCACAGAAGCCATTTGCTGCCCATGACTTCCAAAATGTTCTCCACACTGAGATTTTGGACTGACTTCTCCGTGGCCACAGAGAGTGAGCCAGTTGTCTTTGGCTGGAACTCTTCCCTTTCCTCTTTTTGTTAAAGGATCTCAGGTTCCCAAACTGGGGGGCTGACGCCCCTGATTTCATGGTTCCACCACCAACTTTCTATGCCTGAATCCTCTTTTAAGATGATCTTGACAGTGTCTTTCTTCATCACCCAAGTCCTAGTCCTGGTCCCAGTCCTTGTGGGTGTCAAGTAAATAACATAGATTCTCCAATGAACCTTGCATATGCTTAATACATATTATTCTTAGAACATGTATGTGTTTGGGAGTTTACTTTTCAGGGAGTGTTTATTTACTTTTCATTTTTTTAGATCATAAATAACAAAACTTATTTCACTAACTTCTTAAACATTTTAAATTGACTGTTTCAAAATAGATTAGGGATTACGGAAGTGCTTAGACTGTAACATAGAGGTTCCCTCTAGACCTCACTCTTATTTTCTGTGATTGCTAACACCTTGCATTTGTTGAGTACATTTGTCACAAGGAATAAACTAATTTGACTTATTATTATTCACTGAAGTCTGTATTTTATTAAGATTTCCTTAGTTATGTAGAATTTTCTGTTCCACAATTTCATACTAATATATTACATTTATTTGTCATGTCATTGTCATGGCTCTGATAGTTGGGCCTATCTTGTTTTTGAAGACCTTGACAATTTTGAGGGTACTGCTCGGTTATTTTGTAGACTGTTTCTCAGTTGGGATTTACCTGATGCTTTTCTCATGATCAGCCTGGGATTATGGGTCTGGGGAAGACAACCAGAGAAGTAGTCACTGTCATCACATCATATGAAAGTCTTCCTACACTCCAGGCTTGACTTGTGACTGCCACCTCTGCCCCTGTGGCCAGGCGGTCCTCTCCTCTTCTGACCTTCAAATTCCCCCTGTGTTTCTTATTACAAGGATCCTTGCATTGGCCTCGGGGACCAACATGGTAACCCAGAATGGCCTTTACTAAGGATCTTTAGCATTCTGCAAAGATGGTGTTCTCAAATAAGGCAACATTCACAGATGCCAGGAAACGTGGTTGTGGATATTGCTGGGCAGGGGAGTACCATTCAGTCTGCTACACTCATTCAGCCGTGTTTTTCTCCTGTAGATCTTGTTTTTGGTGGATCTTAAAACTCATTACTAAACCTAACTTCATTTAGATTTTTATCTTAGAACTTTCTTCTTAAAGTTTTATTATTTTGCATTTTAGGTTTAGACTTATGATTCATTTTGAGTAAATTTTCATGTCAGTTATAAAATCTGTGTCTAGGTTCACTTTTTTAAAAATGTGGATAATCATTTATTTTAGTATCTTTTGTTGAAAAGACAGTTCTTTCTCTGTTGAATTGCTTTTTCACAATTGTTAAAAATCAATTGAACATATTTTGCCTATTCTTTAGACCCTTTCATTCCATTAATCTGTACTTCTATTCTTCTATTACTACTCCATGATTAAGTATTTTTTCTCAGTCTTTCTCTTACTCTTTTGTGATATTGCTGTCTTTTAATTCTTTATTCAAATGCAATAGTCATATAATATATTGTGCTACTATTGTTGCTTCAAACAATTAAGATTGATTAAAAATAAGAAAAACGAGATATTATTTATATTACCCTCACTTATTCCTTCTTTGACACTTGTCTTAGTTACTTTTCTTTCATTGCTGAGACAAAATACTTGACACCCAAAATTAAAGAAGGAAAGGTTTATTTAGCTCACAGTTTGTGGAGGTTTCAGTCCATAATCAGCTGGTTCCAAGGCAGGGTGGCATGGCAAATGGACAACAGTTCATGGCAATGGAAGACAGCAAAAGCAACAAATGTAAAAAAAGGAGTGAGAGCTACCTAAGGTGGTTTTTACACAGGCTCAGGATGTTTACAAAGTGAGGACCCTGGTCCCCTTCTGACTCATGTAGTTAAACTTCTAAACTTCTCAAATTGGCACAATAAATCAAGCATTGCAACATCTTAGAGCATAAACAAACACCCTAAGATGTCCTTTACACCCTAAGATGTAAAACTGCTGTTATTTAGTTAAACTGCTAGACTTCTCAAATTGACACAATGTATCAACTATTATAACACTCTTCTTTACATAAAACCAATATTTTGATTTATATTATCTTCTTTTTGCCCAAAGAGCCTTTTTTTTTATATTTCTTGGAAGATAGATGAATTCCTTCAATTCCTGCTTGTCCGAGCAAAACCTTATTTCTCTTTCACTTTTAAAGGGTAGTTTTGTTGGATATAGAATTATAGGATGACATTTTTTTTTCTCTCCTTGTTTCTGCATGAGGAAGACATGTTACCTCTCTCTGGCTTCTTTCTAGATTTTCTCTTTCTTATTGTTTTTCTATAGTTTGAGTATAATGTGCCTAGGTGTGGGGTTTTCCTTGTTGAATTTTTTTTTTCTTTTATATGGCTTCTAATTATTGTTCTCTAAACTTCCTGGATCAGTGGTTTGGAAAGTTGTGCCTATTGTAATTTTAAGTACTTTTGCTTCATTTTCTTGTCCTTCTAGCATTTAATTATACACCTACTATACTTTTTTATATTGCCCCACATTTCTTAGATATTCTGTTCTGTTTTGGTTACTCTTTTTCCTTTTAGCATTTCAGTTTAAGAAATTTCTTCTAACCGTCTTCAAGCTCTTTCTCTGATCCTTTCTCTGGTCATATTTAATCTCCTGATGAGCCAATGAAAGGCATTCTTTATTTCTGTTTTGGTGCTTTTTACTTCTAACATTTCCTCTAGATTCTTTCTTAGAATGCCCACCTCTCTGCTTACATTATCTACTTGACCTTATATGTTGTCTAGGATTTCACTAGACCTTTTAACACGATGTCTTAGTTTTTCCATTTCTGTAGTTCTGATAACTACAATCCTAAGAAAGAAAGGTTTATTTTGGCTGTAGTTTGTAAGTTTCAGCCCACAGTCAGCTGGCTCCAAGGCAGGGTGGCATGGCAAAGGAGAAACAGCTCAAGGCATGGCAATGGGAAGCAGAGAGAGAGATCAAGGGAGGAGAAGGGAGATGGACCCTTCCAGGCCACACCCCCAGTAACCCCTTCCTCTGACCAGGCTTCACCTTCCTTCATAGTATTTAGCTATAAACTCATCTGTGGACTAATCCACTGGCAAGTGTTATGCTCCCGTGATTCAGTCTCCTCTCAAAAGCCCCAACTTGTGCACATAAGGCTTTGGAGGGAGGGACATCTAGATATAAACCATAACACATTTTAACCATATTTTAAATAACCTTTCTGGCATCCGGCATCTGTCATATCTGAGCTTGCTTCTGATGATTGATTTATGCCTTCAGATTGTATTTTATTTCTTGTCTTTTGGCTTGCTTGATCACTTTTGGTTGAAAGTTGGGTTTATTTTATCAGGTAGTAAATTGAAGCAAACAGGCTGTCAGTGTGGGGTTTCTGTTATCCTGCCTAGGAATTGGGCTATGTTTTATGATTAACATAGGTGTGTGCTCCAGAACTTTTAAATTCCTCCAGAGTCCTTGTTTCTGTCTTCTCTTCACACTGGGCTTCCCTAAAGATTCCTTCTCAGGAAAAGTCTGTCATGTAACTTTTCAGCTGTAACACAGTTGGTTATTAGACTGGACTCTTGGTGTGGTGGTCTTGCTTCCATCAGCCTTATGGCTTTGGAGATGTTTTTTCCAAACCCTTTTTCCTCCTCTGTAAAATAGGAGTCATACCCCTAAGGGCTGAGGATTGAGTGGAATACTGAGATGCACCCTGAGCACTCTGCCTGGGATAGAGCAGATTCTTGGTAGACTCACCGGGTCTTTTTGGCTCTAAATCACTAATCGCTATTGTTAGTTGGCAGTCAACTCAGAATACTGCTTTTGTCGCTTAACCACACTGTTGGAATCAGAACTTGTCTCTCCTCACCCCAGGGCCTCTGCTGTAGGGTTGTTTCAATAAGCAAGCATCTTAAAAGTAAATGAAGGGTGCATTCCAGGTACCCCAGATGCTTTAACCAGCATCTAATGACATATTTAAGTGCAGAACCTGCCGGAACTAGAGAAAATAATAACCTCCTTAATTGTACACTGATCCAAGATACGTTCTCTCAAGTAAATAATACACCCTTCAGAAGTATCCTAATTAGGTATTTACCTCGGTGATTGCAATGGCTTTGCCTTGCTCCCCAGGGAAGTATTAAGCATCATACCAGGGCTGATAGGACTGAAAAACAAACCAGCCTCAAGAAAATACACTGTGTCAATGGTTTTCCTGAGAAAGCAGAATCTGGGCTCTTAGGAGACAGAGGAGGTGCCCTCTCCGTCTTGGGCAGCTTCCTCACGTGCATGAAGACAGCTCCTGCAAGGCAGATCCAGGTCAGGCTGAGGCAGTGCTCTCTCCCCACCATGCTCAGTTTCCATAATTAGGAGCTGGAGCTGCACAGGGCAATGCTACTGTCCCATCAGGCTGCTGAGACAGCCATGGGTGAAGGAGCCATTGGGAATCATGGGTCACTGGCTTGGTGGGGCCTCTCTGTGTCCCTCTGCCAGTGTTCCTGATCTAGGGTGGGTCACCCTGGAGAGGCAAAGGGGGCCTCAGACAGCCTTGGCTGGAGGTGAGAAGGTGGCCTGGCTTGGTTCTCTCCCCCTCTCTTTCTTTCCTGTCTTCTCCTCCATCTTTCTCCTCCCTCCCTTTCTTCTTTCCTACCGTTTCCCTGCCTCCTCTCTTCCCTGGTCCTCACTCTTCCTCTTCTGTCTTTTCCTTCTCTTCCCTCTGTTGTCCTTCTTCCTCCAGAACTCCAGGAAACCCAGCCTCACTGCCCACACAGCAGCGTCCCCAGGCCAGGCAGTGGCACCCCAGGAGCAGGTGCCCTGGTAGGAAATCAACTGCGGCTTTTCACCAGGACCTGGCAGGAGACCTCAGTCCTTCGGCCCTGATCTTCACTCTCAGGCAGAGTCACTGGGCCTCAGGATCAAAGTCATGTAGCTTTCCGGGCCCAAGATCTCTGCAGATGCCCTGACTACCCTGATTGTGCACTCAGGGGAGGGTGTGGTGAGCTCTTCTCAGCACACAGGGTCAGCAACAGTTAGGGGGACTTAGGTCTCCTCATTTTTCTTTTTCCTTGAAGTATTGAATATTGAACCCAGAACACTCACACTGAGTTATGTCCCATTCCCCATCCCCCTCACACTTTTTCTGTTTTGTTTTTTTGGTACCAGGGAACTCATGACCTTGCACTTGCTAGGCAGGGGCTTACCCTGAGCCCCCCACCCCCTTTTAGCAACTCTTGCTGAGTTGCTAAATTGCTTAGGCAACCCGGGCTCAATCCTCCTGCCTCAGCCTTCTGGCATCCTGAGCTTACAGGCCTAGTAATCAGGCCCAGCTCCTTCTCATCTTGACCTGTCCTGCAGTGGTCCAAAGAATATTCCCTTTCATCCCGTAGAACCCTACTTGTATAGTACCGAGAACTTCACCAGCCTGGGTAGGGTCAAGGGGACCTTGGAAGTTATCTAGTTCTGCAGTTCTTAACCTGGAGCCTGTGACTGGGGTTTTGTATCGGGTTTCTGGGGCTGAGGTACTAAAATGCCACAGGTTGAGTGGCTTGAACAACAGAAATCTATCTTCGCATGGTTCCGGCTGCCAGAAGCCCCAGGACAAGGTGTGGACAGGTTGATCTCTTTCAAGGCCACTCTCCCTGGCCTACATGCCCCTGTCTCCTCCCTCTGTCCTCATGTGGTCACCCCTCTGTGTGTGTCTCTGTCCTAATTAATCTCCTCGTCTTATAAGGACACAAGTCTTGTTGGATTAGTGCCCCTCTTCATGACCTCACTTTACCTTGGTCACCTTTTTAAAGACGCTTTCTTCAAAATGTAGTCACATTCTAGGGAACCAAGAGTTAGGACATTAGCACATGAATTTTGAGGGGGAAATAATTTGGCCCCTAACAGGGATCTTGGATAAAATTGGGAGGAAATGAAAAGGGAAAAATTATGTTTTCTCTGCACTGATCTCTAGCTGAAGTATAACGTTTTTTTCCAGCATTAGCAGCACCTGTGATATTTCATCCCTAGAAATCACAAATATTTTCACATAAAATTACAGTTGCAATAGATACCCTAAAATATTGTTTATGTTCATAACTGCCTTGAAATTATAGTTTTTATACCTACTGCTGGGTCTTGTGCTTAGCCCTATCTACTAACAAGTATATATTTTACATATGACAAATTTATGTTTCAGAGATTGGTAATTATATGACAGTATAATTGGTTTCCCTTACGTATTCTCTTTGGTTTTATGCATTTCAAAGCATTGTCTTGAGAAGGGGTCTATAAACCTCACCAAATTACCAAATGGGTCCCCCCCCAAAAAAACCTTGGACCCAGTTTAAACCTATGTTGTTGTTTTTTTAATAAGGGAGGAATATGAGAGCAGAGAAGTGAATTCACTTGTCTGTGGACCCACAGCTGGTTATGGATGACGCCTAGACTGTGACCTCATCTACTCTGTCACACCTGCTGGGTGTTCTTCCACTTGAGGACTGCTGTGAAATCACTGGGCATGATGAATTTTCAACTGCTTCAGGATACCAGGAGATCTGTGTATTCCCCAAATGCCCCACCTTGAAGGAAACTTTTCCTTTAATGGCCAACTCCTGGGATCCCCCTGAGGAATCTTACACCTTCTACAAGTGGGTCCTGGCCCTTCCCGTACCCTTCCGTGGTGACCCATCCAGCAGGGTAACCAATGAGTCCTGGTTTGCGTGAGACTTTACAAGTGTGAGTGCTAAAAGGCCCAAGCCTTGGGAGGTCCCTCAGCCCCAGACAAACAGGCCGTGGCCCGCGCTCCCATGCTGAGCTCGCCTCCGGCCATCTTACATGGACCTTCCCAGGCTGCCCCTTTTCCCCACTCTGCTTGAGTCTCCAAAGCCTGGCTAAAGTCAGGGTGCTTCTTGCTTCTCTTTCTCTCCTTACTTGGGAATCACCAACGGAAAGGGAAACACATGGCGTGTGAGAGTGGACCCTGGCCCACAGGCTGGCTGTCTCTCCTTGGTGCCCAGCTGCCGAAAGGGGTGTGGATCAGTGTGTGGCCTATGCTGAGGGTCACCACCTTTTCTGTCCATCACGCCCTCCTCCTCTTAGGGTCCAGATCCTGACACCCTTCCCTCTTCTCAGCCAAGATCCTGACATTCTCCAAGGAGCCCTCTGCAACTTCCTTGGCTTTGAATGCTCACAGGAGGTGTGGCTTCTGATTCTCATGCTCCCCACCTGCGTGTCCCTCTGCACAGTGAGAAAATTCATTGATGTGTTTTTCTCCAAACAATTAGGACCTCTTTCCCTCCAAGGATGACTTTTGCAGCCATTCTTGATCCAGAAGCCTTCAAATGACAGTTTATTCTGTCCCTAATGCCTTGGGGCAGTAAGGAATCATTGTTTCAGGCACTGCCATGGGCACTCATTTATTCCTCCTACATACCCTGGGCTGCGATGTGCAGATACAGAGAGGAACAGGCCATCCCCCTGCTCGTTACCCCAGGTAAGGGAGATCAACCATCAACAGCAACCACCATGGGACACACCAGCAGGGTCTGGCACAATCTCCCAAGTGTGGGGTGAACCGGGTGAGGGCACAGTCATTTCTGCCTGCTGAGGGTGGACAGTTAGGAGGGGGTGAACAGTGTGACTCTCACATACTCTGTCTGGACCAGCAGCAGCAGCTGGAGACTGGGAGACGCACGCTGTCAGCCACACCAGAACTTCCGGGTCAGGACCTCTGGGTGCTAACAAGCTCCCTGGGAAGTTTGAGGGCTGCTTACATTTGAGAGCCCACATGAGCTCAGTGAGCTCCCCCCTCCAGGCCAGAGCCACCCTCCCGTGCAGCCTTCTCTGCCTCTCCTGACAGGCTCTTTCCCTCTCCATCCCTCTCCACCAGCAGCACGGTGGTTTGCCCTCTGCCTAGCACTGTGCAGGGGAGGTAAGTTTTGGGATGTGGCATGTGAACCAGAGCCCCTCTGTTGCTCAGGTTAGTGCTCCGCACTCAGGTTGAGTCCAACTGCAGGTTGAGTCCATGTTCTAGCTTTGCTTGTTTCCTCTCCCCAACCCCCACCTTCCAGTAAACACTGGAGCAAGAAACCCTGTGTCAGACTGCTTCGGGGACCAAAGTTAGAGGCTGCACTGAGAGAGGAGACTACAGCGACCAGTAAACACCTGCCAAATGGAAAAGCAGGAAAGGACATCAAGGTGGAGGGAACCGAGTAGGCAAAGCCCGAAAACGTGAACCCACACTGGAAGGTGGGATACCGGCTGTCTTATATGGCTAGAATGTGGGGTGACTGGGGAGCATGGGGGGGTAGAAAGTCAGACGGAGCCAGAGGAAAAGGTTTCCTGTAGGCTGGACCAGCAGCAGGATGCCACTGAGCTGAGGGGCGACACGGAATGACTGGATTTGCATCCTGGACAATGACTCTGGGCAGCAGGGACATGGATAAGGGGACAGAGAGAGCAGGGAGAAACCGCGTAGGAGGGGTGTGCAGCAGTCCCTCCTAAGGGGGCTGGTGACGGAGGGCCCACCAGGTGGTGAGAGATACAGCTGGCCCTGACACCTGCCTGGACCAGGTGAATGGCGGAGCCAGTTACAAAACTGCTGTGGACCCTGAGTGGAGAGCACGGCTACTCATGGGGTCTGAGCTCTGTGCTGCACGTGTCCTACGGCCGTATCCGGGGTGACTGCTGACTGCCGACTCCCTGAGCACAGAGGTAATCTTCTCTTTCAGGGTGACAACTCAGAGCACCAAGACCTGTGCAGCACGTGGAGGACCCGCAGGGGAGGACAGACAGCAGCCCAGGAGGGGGCGGGGACAGCGTGCTGTCACGGCTGTCAAGAGCACAGAGCAGGAAAGAGAAGGAGCGTGGCCGCTGGCGTCACACGTGTGAAGCAGGCTGCTGTCCACCGGGAGTGGGATCAGCGACTGAAGTCACACTTGAGTGGCATGGGGGAAGGAGACACCCGCTGGCTGCAGAGGGGCGAAGGCCGAGGAAGCGCAGAAGAGATGGAGCAGCCCCTGAGGCTTGGCCGTGAAGGGAAGGAGGCTGCTGGCACCACTCCGACGCCCCATGCTACTTCCCAAGAGCCTCTGTAGCACCACGAGCACGTCCTTGTCATGCAGGGCAGGTGGTCACGGCGGGCTTCAGGCTGTCATGTAACCAAACCCCCTCTGCTGGGTATCAGCAAGTCAATTTGTGTATTCCTGGACAGAGGGCGATAATTTAACGTGGCTGACACTGTTTGAATAGGGATTTTTCTCTTGTGGAGACACAGGTGCACTCTCCTCCCAGGCAGTTTCGGGCAATGCTTTAAAAAGATGGTCTCATCAATCAGTTCTGATTCCCAGCTGCCAACAGAGCCATCAACCACCACAAAGCCTCTTGGCATTAATGAGAATGTCATCAGGACTTCTGCAGGATTCTCCCTGCAACTCAGCTTTAAGTAACAAGATTATTATGCTTGACATGTCTTCCAGGCTGGGTGCCCTCCTCCCTGCTTCATATCCGGGAGACCTTCACCTTGAAAGTGTTTCCCCTGCTCCACCAAATGAGGGTAATTTGCCTCGAATTTGGGAGAAGGAGTAAAGCTAAGCCAAGATGCCTTCCTGACAAATGTTCCCAAATCTTTTGCAAATGCTGCTGCATGCCTCTCCGGATGTTGAATATTTACCTTTTTCTCCAGGCCTTGGGCTTTCCAGAGGACCTGACAAATAGTTGGAGGTTCTGACAGACTTTGGGTGGATGTCATAGTGGTAATCTTTGTGATCTGTGAGGTGGGTCTTCTTAAATCATAAAGGTAGTTCAAAAATAGCACCCCCACACTTAAGATGTTTATTTCCCAGAGATCATTCTCTTTGACCAGGAAAAATCTGTGAATCAGAAGAATATCCCAACAGGGTCTCTAAGGCAAGTGTGCTCTGAGGCCTGAAGGGGAAATGGAGCCTGTCTTTCCCTGGGGCAGGAGTAAGTGAATGAATGAGTGGTTAGCAGAGGGCTTGGCCAGCCTTGGGGTCCAGGCTGGGCTGGGGTGCAGGACCAGCCTGCAGTATGGCGGCGTCTGCTTTCTATCTCTAGCGCGGTCTTGTCTAGTTAGCGCTGTCCTTGACCTTGAGTTCAAAAACTCCTCCCCGACAGCCCTCCCTGTGAGCCCTCTATTATTGTTAGCCTGTCTGACCAGTTCAGGGGTAACTGGGCCCCTGTTACATCTCTGCCTTTGGTTTTTTCCCCCATGTGACAGGGTGAGGTATCTGTGCGGGGTGGGACAGGGCGGGACAGTGAGGCCCAGGTCGCAGAGATCCACCCCTTCCACAGGCTGGGCTGCAAGATTAAGAACAGTCTGGCCTTCTGAAGTCAAGTTCTCTGGCTCCCAAGCTTTGGAAAGAGCCCCTTCCTGTCCCCCCAGTCTTACCCCAGGCTGCTTCCACCATTTTGCCTGGGCCTCTGGTTTAACCCTAATCACACTAAGCAGTTTCCCCAAAACGGCAATCTTGGACAACGCATCAGAAGCAGCCAAGGTGATGCCTGGAAACACAGATCCCCTGGCTGAACCTCTGACCTGTCCCAGGTGTCAGGAGAGGGGCACCCAGGGACCCCCTGAGACAGGAGACTCATGTTTTCTATTGCCTTGAGTTTGTGATTTGAGTGCCTGGGCTTTAGAGTAGAGGCAGCTGATGGAGCAGGTGTGTGCCACGCCCATAACCTTCCCACCCCCACCCCCACTTCCCTGATACAGATCTGTCTGATAGATATCTGTGTGGCAGCCACTGTGAGCCAGGCAGGAGCTATGGGAAGTTCAGGGACACAGCCCAGGAGCAGTGAGTCCAGGATGGAGTGGAAACCTTGGGGCTAGTGAAAGGGGATGAGACTGGGGGAAGAGGTCCTGGGGGAAGAAGTAGAGGGCCAGAAAGTCTGGGCATGTCCAGCACAGACTCTGCTGTATTTTACCTGGATAGAGGTGTCTGTGCCATCATGATTATCAGTGATAAAACCTATGCAAATCCCCTGGACATGGGCACTGCCCTGCCAGCCACATGTGGATATTTCAATGGCAATTTATATTAATTAAAATTAAATAACATTAAACATTCAGTTCCTTTGTCAACCAGACTGGCCACATTTAACAGCCATGTTTGACCGGTGGCCCCCTAAATTGGGCAGTGATTCACACACAGAAAGCTCTGCTGATCAGCCTTGGATGGCTCTCCAAATCCTTTGTTCCAGTGACATCTTATGATGAGGTCCTTGGATTCATTGATTTTTCTGTTACTATAATGAAATACCCAAGGCTAAGAGATTTGTCTGGAAAAGAGGTTCATTCAGGTTCAGGTTTGAGGTTCAAGGGTGGCTGAGGACTTTATGGTGGATGGCATTACAGTGGTAGAAATGTGTGGGAGAGGGAGACCACATGGTGAGATTGGAAGGCATGTTATTCCTTCCTACGACATGCCCCAAATTACCTAACTGCCTCCCCATAAGCCCCGCCTCTTACTGTCTCTGTCTCCTAACATTACCACACTGAGGGCCAAGCTTCCAACACAGGGAACTCTGGGAGATGTACTCAAACCATAACAGTTTGTACATAAAACAGATAGAAGGGAAAATTCTGAGTGAAACAAGATGAGGATCTCAGAGTCCCACCTGGCCTTCACCTCCCCCCGCAGGAGGGTGTAAGGAACCACAGAGGCTTTCAGAGTAGTTTCCAAATGACTGCTTCCATTTGGTCCTTGACAATTCCCCCCCAGCCTGTCGGGGGTTGTTTTTCTTGACTCTACCTATCCACTGTGCCCCTCAGTACTGTGAGGACACTGCATGCCCTTCTGACCACTCTGCCTGCTGACCTGTGTTCGTCTTCTAGGATCCAGCTCCAATGCCATGAGACAAACCTAGCTCAATAAGTGGGGATGGTTACTCTCTGTGCTTTTTTTTTTTTAAGATAGGGTTTCACTAAATTGCCAAAGTTGGCATCAAATTGGCAACCTTCCTGCCTCAGCCACCCTGGTGCTAGACTTATAAGTGTGTGCCACCACACCTGGCTGCTCTCTCTGTATCTTTTGCTGCAGTGTTAACTGTCTTTAGCTGCTTGGCAGTGGGTCTGGACTGTAGTTTGGAGAGGGCAGATGTGTTTTCTTGTCTGCAGGCTGGGCACACAAGCAGGATGGGAACCTCGGTGGAAAGAACAAACAGAAGTTGGATGGAGTTGTGTGGCTCCATGTTTTAGAAAGAGAGCAAGCTCATACTGACCCACCCGCAAGTACATCTCAGTCCCTATTTATTTTGTTTTAATTTCTTTTTAATTTTTCTATCGGCTTTTTGAGATAGAGTCTTGCTATGTATAGTTCAGGCTGGCCTTGAACTCATGGTAATCCTGCTGTCTCAGCCTCCCAAGTGCTGGGATTACAGGCCTGTGCCACTGTGCCCAGCATCAGTCTGATTTTTTACCGGACAGTGAGGGAACCTACAGTGCCCAGGTCTGTCCCCAGTGCTGGGGAAGGATACTATGGCTGAGTAGGGCCTGGAGCTCAGCAGCATCTCATTCTTTCCTCCCACAAATATTTATTACTATGTGCACAGTTCTAGTTAGAACTTGGCTAGAGCCTGACCAAGTCACACAATCCCTGTCCTCATAGAGTCTGTGTTCTAAGCAAAATAAAGCAATGATCAATAAATGAGGAAAACATGTATTTTGTCAGATGGTACCAAGGAGAATACTAAGCTGGAAGGGGTAAAGGGAAAGTGAAGATGGTGTTGTAGTCAGGGTTTGCAAGGGAATAGATTTAATACAGGACATAATTTATAGAACTGTTTTATAATATTCACCCAAAAACTCAAATGCAGAAGAGTGCAGGAGATCTGTCCATACACTAGAGACCCAAAGAATCCAGCTGAGGGCCTGGATCCCAAAGCAATGTCCTGTGCAAGTCCAGTTGAAGATCTAGAGCCCATGGCAATGTCCTCCATGAGTCCAGCTGGAGGCCTAGAGCCCAAAACAATTTTTTCATGCAAGTCTGTATCAAAGATCTGCGCTAGGGCCCAAGGACCAGTGGCGGAAGCCAGAACTTCTGCGCCCGTGGGATGAAGCATCTCTACCAGCAGGCTCAGGGCTCGGCACTGAGACCAGGAAATGATGCTTAAGGTAAGGACCAGATCACCCCCAAAAAGAACTGTGGCCATCCTCAGTGACAGCGAGGGCCTGAGCTCCTCCGATGATAACAGCTGAATTCATATCAGGAAGCCAGCGTGACGAGCTTCTCCAGGAGAATCAGCAGCTCACCATCCTCCCCTCCAGATCTCCTTTTATGCTGTTGGCCATGATCCTCAGGGGGCCTTCCACACCCAGCACCACGCTGACTCAGTTCAGCTGGTTACCAGTTGACCGTTAATGAATCCACCACGCATGGGTTCAGAGAGTGACATTAAGAACAGCACAGTTTACAGCAGGAAGCCAGTAAGTTCCAGGAGGAAGGGAATCTAGCTGTGTCCCCAGAATCAGGATGTGGGGGAAGCACACGGACACTGGGGGAGAGTGGTCCAGCAGAGGGGTCGGCAAGGACGAAGGTGGGAGGGTGCTGGGCGTGTTTGAAGCCAGATGGGCAGACTCGTGTAGGCTTCTTGCTATGGACCCAGTGGAGGCCTCTCCTTGTTTTTATGGTGAAGCCCTGACTTCTGGTGTGACTATATTTGCGGGAAAAATCCTTTGTGCATTACTTTGGATTGAAGCTAGGGCTTTTTCACTGGACTACACCCCTACTCTTTCTATTTTTTAGTTTGAGACAGTGTTTTCCTGGGTTGCTAAGTTGTCCAGGCTGGGCTTGACTCCACTGTCCTCCTGCCTCAGTCTCCCAGACCGTTGAGATGACAGATGCGTGCCACCACCCATGTCTTGGAGATAGGACTTTGAAGGGTAATTAAGATGAAATGTGGTCATAATGATGGAGCACTG
>PVJX010030992.1:0-21590 GCA_004027295.1 Dolichotis patagonum
TAGGTGGATGGGAGCCAGGCTTCTCGGTGCTGAGCCAGAAGTACAAACAAGGGGAGGTGACTAGAATTAACCATATGGTGATGGTTTAGTGTTGGAGATAGAGTAACAATTCATGTTTATCACAATATTAGTACAAATGAATATGTAGAGAACATATTTTTAGATGTGTGGATATACATGGATTCTTTTTTTTTTTTTTGGTACCAGGGATTGAACTCACAACCTCGCGCTTGCCAGGCAGGCGCTTAAGCCACTAAGCTAAATCCCCGGCCCTACATGGATTCTTATACACACATCTATTTCTTAATGGGTTGCAGGCTTAGAAGACCCTCTCAGTAGTGGTGAGCACCCCCAGTACCCAGTAAACCAGATCATGGTTTCCAGTACCATTCTACAGTCAGAGAGCCCCCAGAGCCAGGATAGGAATGAGCCTGAACTGTCTTGTACTGACAGGAAGTAAATGCTTCTAAAGAACCACGGTGAAGTGCCTGTCAAAGGGACACGGAGTTAGGTAGTTTTGCATCATAACCCAGAGAATAAGATACATACCTATGAATCCATATTGACATGTGGGAATGAAGAAACAGTTGGGGCGAGTAGACAGATCTCTAGCAGAATTCTGAATTATGTATGTAGCTACTCATCTTTAAGGTAGCAGAGCATAACCCCACTCCTTGTCATAGACAGCGGTAAAGCAGCTTCCTTCCAGACAGTACAGTGTGGAGAGGGGAGAGTAACTTGGCCGTTGAGAAGCGTGAGGGACACTGCCTCAGCCAAGGGATCAAGGTCAGCATCAGCAGTGATGAGTCACCTTGCATGTATGTGAACCGATTGAAAGGGGCTGGGAGAACCATTCCTTTCATAGAGCACCTGCCCACCACAGTAATAACCTTTTTGTTATGGCACAGCCGTGCTTCAATTTTGTACAGTGCAAATGCATTCAGACCGCTTGTTACCTACTTGATGGTACAGCTCTGATCCTGCTGGTCACTTGTGCCTGCTGTCACATGTTCCACGTGCCAGTTGACAGAAGATAGCATGCCGCCTAGCTAGCGTGCTGTGGCCACAGTCGGTGAAGCCGAGCCATTCGCCTCGTCGGCACTGATTGGCTACAACAATGTTTCCCTGCAGTGAAGGTTCCTAGACTATTCACTGGGCAGCCAGTCTCCTGGTGCAAGTAGTACGCGCAGCTTTGCCTGAATGTTAACCTCGGGCAGTGTCTGTCCACAGCACAGGTTGACTCCCGTACATCTGTTTCATTTGCAGTTCTGAGTTGTATCCTTTGTGATAAACCAGTAAGTGTCGTGTGCTCCTGATGGTGTAGTGGTTTCCTACAAATGACTCATTTAACCTCTCCTGAGTTCTGACTGTGGCAAGTTATGGAATCTTAGGAGATGGCTGGCATCCCCCGCCCCCAGTTAGAGCTAGAGGCTGGAAAGACAGGACCAGGGCTGTGGTCTGAAGGTGGAGCGGTCTGGTGAGACAGAGTTTCCTAACTTGTGGGATATTGTCGGGTAAGAGATACAGTTTGTGTCTTCTATAAATTCCTTGAAATGTGTCAGCACTGGAGCCAGGCTGGGCAGTGTGGTTGTGCACTCCTATAATCCCAGCCTTCCGGGAGGCTGAGGAAAGAGGACGCAAGTTTAAGGCCAGCCTGGGCAATGTAGTTCATTAGTGAGACTGAAAGTAAAAAACCAAGAAGAGCTGAAGGTGTAGCTCAGTGCACAGGTCTTGGGTTCAGTCCCCACTACTGCAAAAAAGAAATCTATTGGCGTTTAAACAGTTCCCAGTATACTCTAATGTTTTTCACACTTTCATGGTATGATCATAGAATACAGGCTTTATTTACTTATTTTTGAGACAGGATCTTGCTGTGTAGTCCAGACTGACCTTAAACTCATGTTAATCTTGCTGCCTCAGCCTCCCCAGAGCTAGGATTACAATCATGCCCATAATCCTGTCTATGTAGATCACAAATTGAACTGAAGCTAAATTTTACACAGATACAAACTACAGTGGTATGTCGGTTTGTGGATTCAATTCTTTCCATGATTCTGGTCACAAACTGAATTAGACAAGAACGCAGTTCCCCCATAAGGTCAACATTGACCCTAACCACTGTACTTGATTTGGTTCTTGTCCAGCTTAGTTTGTGACCAGAATGGTAGAAAGAATAGTTTGTGAACTAAGGTACCATTGTATTGTTGAATATATTTTGCTTTCCAGTAATACTTTTCCTGATAGACTTTTGGGTTTTTTTAGTCTTGCTATATAGTTCAGGCTGGCCTCGAACTCATGTCAATCCTCCTGCCTCAGCCTCCTGAATGCCATGTCATGCAGCACCACACTCAGTCTGACTTTGTTTGTTTGTTTTTGTTTTGGTACCGGGGATCGAATTCACCACCTTGTACTTGCCAGGCAGGTTCTTATGTCTGCTGAGCTAAATCTCCAGCCCCTAACTGACTTTTTACCACTTACATCTTCTGCTTGCTGGCATGGAGCAGAAGCTTGGTGACATTGAGGCTAGGCAGTGTTGATGGCCAGAAAGGTTTTAAAGTTTTTTAAGCATACAGAAGGGTTCCCTTATTGCTATAGCCTTGCCAGCATTTATTATTTGATTTCTTGATGGTGGCCATTCTTTCTGGATTAAGAGGGAATCTCATTGTTGTCTTAATTTGCGTTTCATTAATGGCCAGAGCTGTTGAACTTTTTTTGTGTGTATTTATATTACAACAGATTGTTTCTGCTTTGACATTTAGATCTTTGATCCATTTTAATTTTACATGGTGAGAGATATGGGTCATCTTCTGAATATGGATAGCCAGTTTTCCCTGCACCATTTAAGAGGCCATCTTTCCTCCAGAATGTGTATCTGACCTCTTTGTCAAAGAGCAGATGGCTGAGTGTGCTTGGGGTTGTTTCTGCGTCCTCTATGATGTTCTGTTGATCCACGTATCTGTTTTTGTGCCAGGACTATGCTGTTTTTATCACTGTAGCTTTGTAATATAATTTGAAATCCAGGATTGTGAGCCCCCCTGCTTTGCTCCTATTGCCCAGGATTTCTTTTGGTATTCTGAGTCTCTTTTGGTTCCATATGAATATCAGGATTGTTTTTCTTAGTTTTGTGAGGAATCCTGTTGCTCTTTTGCTTGGGATGGCATATCTATATTATCATTTTGGAAGTATGGCCATTTTGACAATATTAGTTCTGGCTCTCCAGGCAGAAGGAATGTCTTTAATTTTTTTTTTTTTTTTTTTAGATAAGAGTCTCACATATAACCCAGGCTGACCTTGAACTTGTGGTGGTCCTCCTGCCTCAGCCTCTTGGGTGTTGGGATTACAGACATGTACCACCATGCTTGGCTTTCTTTCCATTTTCTGATATCCTTTTCCATCTCCTTATTCAAAGTACTGTAGTTTTTGTTATAGAGGTCTTTCACTTCCTTTGTTAGGTTAATTCTTGAGTGTTGAATTTTTCTTGAAACTATTACGAGTGATACTGTTTTCCTAATTTCTCCTGTGGCTTCTAGTCACATTTAAAATGTCACCTGTGAACTGGGAATGTGGCTTAGTGGTACAGCACTTGCCTAGCATGCACATGGCCCTGGGTTCCATCCCCAGCACTACACTGTTAAAGATAAAAGAAAAAATGTTTTTAAAAAGTAACCTATCAGGAACTATAGGTCTAATTCATTTTTCTTGTCTTGTTATTGGGATATGACCCTCTAAGATACAGTCTCAACCTGTCTTTTTAGTACCTTGATAATAAACTACAGCTCTCTGGACCAGGCATAGTGGCATAAACCCATAATCTTTGCACCCAGGAGGCTGAGGCAAGTGCATTACCATGACTTTGAGGCCAACCTGGGTGGGCTATACAGTGAGTTCAAGGCCAGCCTGAACTACATAGTGAGACCCTGTCTCAAAAAAACAAAAATAAAATAAACTACAGCTCTCTCAATGCAATACTTTGTATTTTGTTGAGTGTACAAATGCTTATACATCATGCAGTCTGCTTTTTCTCCTAGATATCAATGATGTTGAACGGCTGAAACCTGGCTACCTGGAAGCTACTGTGGACTGGTTTAGAAGGTACAAGGTTCCTGATGGGAAACCAGAAAATCAGTTTGCTTTCAATGCAGAATTCAAAGATAAGGTAATGTGTCATTAAAAACTGTAGCTTTAAAAAAAAAAAACTGTAGCTTTAGGCCTAATTGTGTGAAGCTTATAATTAACCATATTCTCTTCTAAAGATTCATAAAATAATAAGTCTAAAGATACAAGACAGTCTTGGTGTTTATTAAAATGTTCTCTTCCATTTTTGGTAAGAGGAAGTGATTGAAAGAGAGTAGCTGGGTGTGGTGCACACAGCTGTGATGCCAGTACTCTGGCAGACTGAGGCAGGATAATCAAGAGTTCAAGCTCAGCATTGCTCAGCTGGGCAATTTAGCCAACCGTATTAGTTACTTTTCTCATTGCTGAGACAAAATACCCAACACCCAAAGCTAAAAGGGAAAGGTTTATTTAGCTCACAGTTTGTCGAAGTTTCAGTCCATAATCAGCTGGCTCCAAGACAGGGTGGCACATGGCAGAGGGGCATACATTTATGGTGGCAGAAGACAGCAAAAGCAACAAGGGAGAAGAGAGAGGGGACAAGCCTCTTTCTGTCCCTTACATTGTATGCAGGCGGCCCACTCTAGCGCAGGTGTTTCACTCACCTTAATCCCAGCATTAGACCATGAAGCAATCACACATTCAAGATTCAGCTATCTCCAAAAAAAGCTTCATCTAAAACTGCATGCGACTGTAACACCAATGTAGTGAGGCCCTATCTCAAAAAACAAAGCACTGTGTATGCAGCTGAGTATAAAAGCCCTGGGTTCAATCCCCAGTACTGCCAAAAGAGGGGAGGGGGGATATCAGGCTTTGAGAATTGCTGATAATATGAAAAGGATACTGTTTGTCATTGTAATATGAATTTCTTCAAATTATAGGACTTTGCAGTTGATATCATTAAAAGCACTCATGACTATTGGAAAGCATTAGTAACTAAGAAAACGGACGGGAAAGGAATCAGTTGGTAAGTGTTACCTCTTCTCTGCAGGTTTAACACAGAGCAGACCAACTTGCTCCAGTGTTTTTAGTCACTGTAAAACACTGTACTATTGCATTCCTTAGAAAAGAGCTGGTTTCCTGAGTACCGTGATACGTGCCTGTAATCTCAGCTACAAGGAAGGCTGAGTCAGGAGGACTGCTTGAACCCCTAAGTTTAAGACCAGCCTAGGCAACATGGCAAGATCCTCTCTCAATTTAAAAAAAAAAAAAAAGGAACTGGTTTCGTCAATCAGTGCTCACATACATAACATAGATGGGAAGGTAAATACACAGAGCACCCAAAGGTGCCCACGAGGTACCTCACTGAACAAGCACAAACTTACTTATAAACAGGGAAGCCGGAGCTGCGTGAAGTCACATAAGGGGGAAAGGCCTGGCAGTCTCTGAGGTAAACACGTGAGACACATCACAGTCACCCCAGTGTCAGCTGTGCTTGAGAAATTTAGTGTCACTAATAATAATGGCTGATGTGTACCGAGCAGTTCATACCTGCCAGCCAGGTAATGGACATAGGGAGACCGAAGTTAACCGAGGTCACCCAGGGTAGGTGGTGGGGCAGGGACTCGTACCCGTGTCTGTTTCCTGTATGTGCCCTTACTCAACATGCTGGATTTCTACGCTATCCAGACGTTTCTAACAGGACGCTCCCTGTCCTCCCTTAGCCATTATTCTGGACACACCAGGCAGGGAGGAAATTAGAAAGAAAGAAGATGGAGAGATATTTGAAAAGGGGAGGCAAATTGTTTTAGATCATACTATGTGCCCAGAAAACTGGAAAAAAACAAGAATTCAGGAGGATGACTAATTATGAAATGAGTATATGATGGGGTTATCAAAAACTGTGAACATTTCAAAATGTTATTCCATTAAAAGACATTGTCATTAACCCCCCTCGAGCCTCTCCCTTGGAGGAGTTGACAGGAGAGTAGGGGAATGGAGGGGGAAATAACAGGTTAGATCATGTACAGGTAGAAATTCTCTCCAATGAATGTGATGGGTATGTGCATCTAAAATGTAACAATAAAATCTTACATGAAAAAAACCTGTCACTTCGAACATACTTATCCCTTTGTTCTGGACAGTGTATCTTTTACTGTGGTGAGTTTTTAAAATTTGAAGCTTTCACTGTATTTTCTGGTCGCCCCTTCCATGTGTATATTAATAGCTTTCTATATAAACAGAAACTACAATGGAGGTAAAGATCCTAGACAGAATGTTTTTGTTTTATTTTTTGTTTTGTGAGACAAGGCATCTTTAATTCAGACTGGCCTTAAACTCACTATGTAGCGCAGGCTGGCCTTAAACTCACTATGTAGCGCAGGCTGGCACTGAACTCGTGGTGATGTCCTGCCTCAGCCTCCTGAGCGCTGGGTTGATAGGCGTGCACTGTCAAGCCCAGCATTTCCAGCCTGTTGTATACACTTACTTTGATTTGGTGCTCTTTGCTGACCTTTGTGTTTCTAACCACTGTGTTACATCAATATTTAATTCCAGACAAGAAAATTTTAGTGTTAAACATTTTTAGAAAAAGCATAGGCAAATGTATTTTTCAGCTAGTACCAGGGAAGGGCTTTCCAAATAACACAAAACTCGAAATCCATAAAAGATTTTACTTAGTGGTATTATTTTATATGTATTAGAAGACAATTTTTCCAGTTTCTTTTTTTTAAATAAGACATGACAAAGACCTGAGCTCCTTAATTTATAAATACTTCATTGACGTTGATAAGAAGAAAAAAAAACAGCTGCATAGATAAAGGAGAAAAGATGGGAAAGGCAGTTTCCATATAAGAAGACACACAGTCTCACTCGTAGCCTAGCATGCCACTCAACAAGATGTTGTTAACTTTCATTAGTCTTGCAAAATGTTAAAACAGCCAACAGCCAGGGATGTCAAGAACTACAGTTGGTAGAAGCAGAAAGGGACGCAGCCTTTGAGGAAGGACAGTTTGCCTTATCCAGCCCCCCAAAACTAAGATGTGATGTATCTTTCTCTGTAGCATCACTGCAAATGTATCCTATAGGTAGATCTCTAAAAGTTCACCAACATGTGCAGGTAAACATGTTCTTTTTTTTTTTCCCCTTATGGTGCCAAGATTGAATGTGGGGCCTTCACACTAAGCTACATCCCTAACCCTTTTTTATTTTTTAAGACAGGGTTCCCAATAAGCTGCCCAGGCTGGGCTCAAATTTGTAATCATCCTGCCTCAGGTTTCCAGAGTGCTAGGATTATAGGTGCACACCATTACTCCTTGCTTTATTTATTTTTTTTAATGTCAGAAGTTAATCTTGGTAGTAAGATTTTTCTCTGAGTGTGAGAACATCCTGATACATAATTTCCCCCAAGAACCTTCTATTCTTTGTCAGTATAATGCCCTGTAAATGAAGACGTTATCCTTCCACAGAGAAAAATTGAGATACACATTTGTGTGAAATTGTACAATCATAAATAAGCCTTGGCATTTAAATTAATTTCTATTTTGTGATAGCTTACTGTTTTCATGGAAATAGCCTTAATGTAAAGTAACAGTTAACTACAGATACTTCACTTCTCATTATGCATATATTAATTCTATAATACTGTAATAGTTTATTGTATGCACAATTCATTGTATGGCTTTTAAATTTAGGGGTCTATTGTAAGCATTTGTGCATTCTAATATTACATAATAGTCCATATGTGTAATACTCCATTTTGTGGATAAACACTTTTAATCATTCTTTAAACATTTTGATTAGTTACACTTTTTTTGCTATTAACAGTGATATAGCATGTGGTAAACAACTTTTTTTTTAAATTTTATTTAAAGAGAAACAATACAGAAAAAGGGTAGAAACAATACAAAACCCCCCAAAAAACCCATAAATCACTAGTTGACAAACCACATACTCCCTGAAATAGCAGTTCATGTTACAAAATTAAGGCAAACAAAGTGAACACACAGTGAAGCTGCAAATAGAAAAAAAAGGATGGAATAAAGCCAGTTGAGACAGTATAGTGAAATTGGCACAGAACATCACAGCAGGTCACCAGGACAACACTACCAGGCAACATTGTATATCTCGTTGTCTTCACAATAGTTGTTCTTCTACTAGGTAGAGCAAAATCAAAGAAATACACATTATAGAACACATCAGCACAGTATTGAATAGAGCAACACCATTAATCAGGACAAAGCAAAACGGAGATAAAAATATCTGCCTTCAGAGATAGTAGAAGGAAACTCCCCCGACTTGCTGTACCAAATATCTGCCTTCAGAGATAGTAGAAGGAAACTCCCCGACTTGCTGTCACCTCCTAAGAGATACCCAGATCCCTGGATCCCAATTGTTACGGGAGCGGGGGTGTGTGTGTGTGTGTGTGTGTGTGTGTGTGTGTGTGTTACGTTTGATTCTAAGCCCGAGACCCGGTAGGCAGCAGGCTGGTTACTGATTGGCTCGGCGCCCTAAGTTCCAGCATGGCACGGATCTCAGGAGACGCTCTTCTGGTTTCCCCGCCCTGGGGTGGCCGCGGCTCGCCAGACCACAGTCACTCTCCAGGGCGGCAGGCTGCTTACTGGTTGGCTCGGCACCCTAAGTTCCAGCCGTAAACAACTTTTTAGATCATTGTTTCCGTCTCTCACTGGGTTCTGAGAGGTGGAATTTCTCTGCAAAGCCTTTGAAGTGTAAAGGTTCTGGAAACATTTCACTGACTCACTTTTCAGAAATGGTGAGCCAGGTATTACTCCTGTCGAAGTGTCTCCTTCAGAGGTCTGACCAGCACTGCTAGGAACGGGGATTTTTATCGTCTCAATGTTTTCAATTAGGAAAGATATATTTCTTAGCTATTTCAGTGAGAACTACAAAACATCCAGTCTCAGAGTCTTGAATCTGAATCTAAGTTACTTGAATAAAATTAGCCACAAGAGTGAGGTGTGGTGGCTCACATCTGTAATCCCAGAACTCTGGGAGGCTGAGGCAGGAGGCAATTGGAGCCCAGCCTGAGCAACTTAGACCCTATTTCAAAATTTAAAAAGACCCTGGGGAGTGTAGAGGACCCCCTGGGTAGAATCCCCAGTACTATGCCCCAAAAATGTAACCAGTAACTGGAATGTTGAATGTGGGTGAAAAAGCTTTGACTTAAACCAGACCTGCACGTTGTGTGACCTGCCTGTCTTCAGCTTTCATAGTCCCGGGAAAGAGGCTATCCTGTTGTTTTGAATTCTGACTGCTTTGCTTTATTCCACAGCATGAACACAACGGTGTCTGAGAGCCCTTTCAAGTGTGACCCTGATGCTGCCAAAGCCATTGTGGACGCGGTACACAGACCCCCACTTTTAACGAGAACGCGGGGGGACACTGGGGATGGGTGCGCAGTGCAGGCTGAGAGACTGCCGTGTGCCTGATACCGTGGGGGCCTTAGCATCAGAACCGGGCACCTGCCTGGAAGGAGTATTTCACTGAGAGGGGAGACTGAGGCGTGGTCCTGCTCTACCAGAAGTTGGACAGACTGAAAAGTATGATTTGTAGAGAAAGTCAAAATGAGTCCAGAAAGTCCTGGGGGGTGATGAGCCTGTTACCATAAGCGTTTTTCACAAAAAAAGCAATAGGAATTTTCTTAATTTGGTTTTCTGGCAAGGACCAAGGAAATTACCAAACAGTTGGTACCATTGCAGGAACACTTTATACTGTCAGAAATGACTGTTGTGTGCGATGATAAGCTATCCATTGAAATAACAGTTTTGTTTATACTTTCGTGGAGTTTTGTTTTTTGTTTTTTGAGACAGGGTTTGACTGTAGTTTAGGCTGGTCTCAAACTCATGTGGCGCGCAGGCTGGCCTCGAATTTGTGTCCTCCCAAGTGTTGGGATTACAGCTATGCACCACCACACTTGGCTGTACTATTTTTAATGATTGAATTGAACATACCAAGACCTGAGCCAGATGGTCTTTTAAATTATTGTCATTTATAGTGTTAGAAAAAGGAAAATAAGAGAAAATGAAGTCGTCTTACCTTTATACTGCCTGGTAAAAAGGACATTATTGGTGAACCCAGTACATTTAATTCATCTCTGCCTATGAATGCTGACAAAATTAAGATGCATAAGAAAAACTGGAAAAGAAAAGCCAGAGGTCAATTATTGTAACTTTTTTTCTCTAAGACAGGGTTTTGCTATGCAGTTCAAACTGGCCTTGAACTCATTTTGTAGCCCAGGCTGGCCTTAAACCCACAGCGATCCTCCTGCCTCAGTGTCCCTAGTGCTGGGATTACAGGCATATGTCACCATGCCCGGCTACTGTAACTTTTCAACAAGAGCACTTTGTCTACATTTTTCATATGTGTGCATGTGTAAAGTTATTGTGTATGCAGATCAGTGTTTCTTCTTGGTTTCATTGTTATTCTCCAACATGACATTGAAAGTCAGGAGGCTTGACTTCGTTAGCAGCTCTCAGCAGTGGACAAACCTCACATTGTTCCTGTATGTTTATAACTTATTTTGGAGCCTGAAATTTGGGGTGGTCTTCCGTTGCACTCCTTTTGCAATTTTGTCCATATGCTTTCAGCTTTTTTTCTCCCTGGGCTTAGACTAACACATTTTAATCTTTTATTTTAGTTACCGCCGCTGTGTGACTCTGCCTGCACAGTACCAACAGAGGGTAAGATCTATACTAGTGTAAAGTTACAGTAAAAATTATGTATATGCATGCAAAATTATGTATGTTTGACAATTATATATTTATGGATATAATGCGATGTTTTGATAATATGTTTATAATGTAGAATGATTAAATCAGGCTAATTAACATACATACTTTTTTGGTGGTGAAACATTTCAAAAGTACTGAAATAGACAGTGGGGCTGGGGTGTTGCTGTGGCAGAGCTCTACTCGAGGCTCTAGCTTCCATCCCCAGCCCAGGAGAGGGAGGGAGGCTGGAGGGAATAAGGAGCACATTATTACTTAGTAGGCACCATCTGCAGTAGATCCATAGAGCTCATCCCTGCTGTGTGACTGCATCTTTGTCCCATTTTGGTCAGCGTATTTCTCTCCTTTGCCTGTCTACCTGCCCCGACGCTCCAGCACCTGATAACCACCATTTTTCTCTCTAGAATTTCAACTTTTTAGATTGCATATATAAATGAGATCATGCAGTTTGTCTTTCTGTCCCTGGTAATGCAATGTGCTCCAGGTTCACGCATGTTATATTTGTATTTTTAATGTATCACGTACATAGAGAGGGAGTGGGGAAGAGAAAGAGTGACACAAGGAAAAGGAACATGTTAAAGTTCCTTAGAAGAAACAAATTTGAGGCTGGGTATGGTGGCACACATCTGTGATCTCAGCATTTGGGAAGCCTAATAAGGAACATTGCAAATTCAAGCCCAGCCTGGGCCACATAGTGAGTTAGAGGCTGGCCTGGAGTACATAGCAAGACCTGTCTCAGAAAAAAAGTGCCAACAAATTTGAAAATCACATTATGCTTTTAGCATCAAGAGTAAGGAAGTTCCAAACTGTGCGTGGTGGGGCATGCCTGTAGCCACAGCTACTCTGGACTGAGTCCTGGACTGGAACAGGACATAGTCAAGGCCAGCCTGGGCAACTTAGCCCCTCTCTCAAAATAAAAAATCAAAAGGGCTGGGAGTGTAGTTCAGTGCTCCCCGGGTTCAGTTTCCCTGCTGCCCACCTTGCACCCCCACTACCAAAACAGAGAAAGGCAGCTCAGACCAAATCTCCATGCTGAGGTGCCAGCATTTGCTGCAGTGCATCTGCGTGTTCGTGTGTTTGAAAGTAATACCACAGCGGGATCCATGGAACGGAGCACGTGGTGGGTGTGGTTCTGGTTCTCAACAGGGATTGCAATTACATTTTCTTTTCTTTGATACAGTGGATAAGTGGTTCCATCACCAGAAAAACTGATGAAACTTCTCGAGAAAACTAGCTGATTTCACTGCATCCTGCTCATCTGAAAGTATTAGATGCAAAAGTAGTAGCTTCCCAAACCTCTAGACTTAGAGATCTCCTCAGACTAAAGCCAGTTCTGCTGTGACCAGTTCAATATATTCAGAATGTTATCTGTGTAAAACCAGCTTTCCTATCTCAACGAAGATAACTTTCAGCAGTTCATACTTAAGAATTAAGCACTTGTGATTTGCAAGTCATTTGTGAATAGATGTGCAAGTGAACACATATCTGATGTATATGTTTACCATGTGTTAGAAAATAAAATTATTTTGCTGAAACTTGACTTTATGATATTTTATTCTGAAGCCAACATTACCAAGCAGGCATGGGTATTTTGGTTGTTTTCTATCAATGATCTTACACTTTAGTTTTAGAATTCCTAGGTAAAAAGTGACCGCTCATTTGGAGACGCACAGCAATGAAACCCCTTACGCTTGCAGTACTCTTAGTTATGTACTGTATTACCTGATTGTTCCTGGCATCCTGCTCAACAGCAAAAGGTTTTCATTTCTGTCACTTTAGGAGAAAGTACCTTCTTGGTTGAAGGTAAAAGCGATAGTTAGATTTTTATGTCTTTAATGAATTACTTGGACCCTTAAGTCATTTACATTGTATTCTGAGTTATCAACCAGAACACCTTTGTGATAAGTTAGTGGCCTTTGATGCTGGACAGACCTGAGTTTGAATCCCAGCCCATCTTTTTCCTGGCTCTGTAATATTAGGCAGGTTCCCAGCCACTCAGCCTCAGTTCCCTCATCTTGCAAACAGAGCGTCGTGCGGTGGCTTAGAGCACACAGGTATTTTTCACTGAAGGTTTTGTTGAGGTGACTGTAGATGCACACGCAGTTGTCAGAAAGAATACAGAAAAATTCCTACTATATCTTGTCCAGTTTCCCCAAAAACTACCATTTTGTAAAACTATAGTGTATCATATCACACTATAGTGAATAGTAGCCTTCAGATTGCAGATTTCCCCGTTTCACTTGTACTGATTTGTGGTCTGTTGTTCTGTACATGTAATTGCTTCCATAGGTTCACAGATCCCCTTGTAGCCCTTCCCTGTCTCCAGTCCTTGACCTCTGGAAACCACTAATCTGGCTTCCATTTTTTCTAGAATTTTGTCATTTCAAGATGTTAGAGCCAGGTGTGGTGGCTCACACCTGTAATAATCCCAGCACTCGGAAGGCTGAGGCAAAAGGATCTCCACGGATTCGAGGCCAGCCTGTGTTACTTAGCGAGTAATTCGAACACATAGTAGTAAGACCCTGTCTCAAAAAAGATTTTTTCTTCTTGGTCCTGTGCCTTTGCATATACATTTTACAATAAATTTTTATTGTCTATGCCAATAACAAAACTACTGGGATTTTAATAGGCATTGTGTTAAACCCATAGATGCATTTTAATCCTGAGCTCAGAGAACCTCTTTGCTCAGGCTGCCATGACCATGTCACATACTGGGATGGAGCTAGTAACAGCTGTCAATGAGAAGTTCCAGTATTTGGATAGATTAAAAATTGTATGTGGACTAAAGCCAAGAAGAAACCCAGACTCCTAGGACCATAGCCATTGTACAGATCACTATTGAGGTTTGACTTAGTGCCAGGCACTGTCATTTAGGTAACTGGGGATGTGACAGACATACAGTCACTGGCATAGTGTGGACTGATTCAGTTATGGTCTTCGATTCCCTAAATCTAATGTATTTCTATTACTCATTTCTAGTTTGATTCCTGTATGGTCAGAAAACACTCTTAAGTTCTTTTAAATCTGTCAGAGCTGTGCTGGGGCTATAGCTCAGCAGCACAGGCACCTTCCTGGCAAGCACAGGGTCCTGACTTCCATTCCTGGTAACAAAAATAGAGATTGTCAAGGCTGTTTCACACTGTGTCCTGAGGAGCTGGAGGGATAGCTCGGGGGTAGGGCACTTGCCAGCCTGCATGAACCCTGGTTTTGAGTCCTAGCACTATCAAAAATAAAGTATCTTGCTGTAGATGAGTATTCTGGGTTTTACTTATGTCCTTTAGGTCCTGCCCTGTGGGCAGACAGTGCTATTTTGGTGTTCTGTGCATTGTTGATTTTTCTAACAGTTCTGTGAGTTTTAAAGAGCAGCTGTGGGGGTTGGGGATTTAGCTCTGTGGCATAAGCACCTATCTGGCAAGCGTGATTTAGCTCTGTGGCATAAGCACCTATCTGGCAAGCATGAGGTGGTGAGTTCAATCCCTGGCACCAAAAAAAGCAAAAAAAACAAAGAAACAGGTGTGAAGGTCCCTAGTTATAACTGGGTTTGTCTACGTGGCTTTGTGGCTTTTCTTTCATGTATTTTGCCCCCTGTTGCTTGCTAAGTACATGCCAGATCCTATCCCCCTGGGGGGACTGGCCCTTCGTCATCACATGATGGCTCCCATCTCTGACTTCCTTTACTCACCGCTGCTTCCCTGGCTATTGGTGCAGCCACTTCCGCTTGTCCTCACCTCGTGATTGCATGATATGTTTTTTCTGTTCTTTCAACCTACTTACATTGTCAAACTCAAAAGTTTCTTATAAGCAACATAGGGTTGAATCACATTTTTAAAATGCACCATGCCAGTCTGTCCCTTGATTAGTGTGTGTACATCATTTATATTTCAGGTAAATTTTGAAGAATTAGCACTTTATCCTTTTTGGGGTTCACTCATCTTGAATCTGTAGATTTGTATCTTTCACCACATTTGAAGACTTTGCAGCCATTTCCTCCAATACTTTCTGACCTCTTTCTCCTCTGTCTGGGACACATGATACAAATGTTGGATCTTTTGTTGTCACACAGATCTGTCTCTTAAGTTCTGGTTTTTTCTTTCAGACTGGATGAGTTCTGTTCTATCCTGAAGTTCAGTGTTTCTATCCTCTGTCACTTCTGTGTTCAAGCCTATCCATCAAATTTTTCATTTCCTTGTTCAAGGAAAGAGGAATTAGGGAGTCGGGAGGGGTAAAGGAAGGAAGGGAAAAGAAAAAAGTGAGGAAAGCATAAAATGGGAAACAAAGCTCTGTAAGTGAGGGTACCAGGACCTTGCACTTGCCAGGCAGGTGCTTATGCCACTGAGCTACATCCCCAGCTCATTTCCAGTTCTGTGACTTCCATTTAGTTCTTTTAAATAACTTCTGTTTGTTTGCTGAGCATTTCTAGTTTTGAATTTGCTTCAGGGGAATTTCTAATGACAATGCAGTTTTAAAACAGCTGCTTTAAAAGATTGTCGGGATTCATCTCAGCCATAGCATCAGTTCACTGTCTCTCCTTGTTCAAATTATGAGTTTATTGGCTCTTTGTTATGAAAGCCGATTGTCAATAGTATTGTAGGCATTTTGCCTGTTTTGTTGAGGCAGGGTTGAGAATTCACAGCGATCCTGCCTCAGCTTTCTCAGTGCTGGAATTACAGGTGGGCACCACCACGTTGGCAGTGTCTTGCCTGTTAGATACCATGAGGTGCCTTGCTGCGCTGCTGTTTCGGTCTTGGGATCTCAAACTTGTTTGATGTCTTAATCACCTTTCAGAGGTCTCCTGGTTGTCTCTTGCCATTTCTGGGGTTTGTAGTGTGCTTAGCGTGTTTTTCTAAGGAAAAAACAAGTCTATGCCACACTTGTCACCAGCATTCAGATTTTAATATTCCTTATTCTTTTGTTAGTGACTTTTTTTTTCTTGAGATAGGGTCTTGCTGTGTAGTCCAGGCTGGCTTCAAACTTGATTTTCCTGCCTCAGCCTCTCATATGCTGGGATTAGAGGCCCACCATGCCCAGGTGCTCTTCTATTTTTAAACAATGTCAATTCTAATAGTGGATTTTGAACTTTCTTTCTCTCTTTTTTTTTTTTTTTTTTTTTTTTGAAATAAAGTCTCAGTATGTACTTCAGGCTGGCCTTGAACTTGTGGTGATCCTCCTGCCTCGGCCTTGGAGTTCTGGAACTATAGGTGTGTGCAACCACACCTGGCTTTCTAAAGTTATTTCTGTGAAACTAAGAAATGAGCTTTCAGGCCCGGGTTATATCTCAGCAGGCATGCACCTGCCTGGGAAGCGCAAGGTCCTGAGTTCAATTCCGGATACCAAAAAAGGAAAGAAATGGGCTTTCTAATGAAATCCTACCATGAGGGATGATGTGTCACGTGTGTGCCCACTACACAGGAATCACCCACCTGCATTTACAGGAAGGATGACCTCGTGCAGGAAGGAACGTGAGTGCCAGGTTGCCTGTGCCTGGACCTTTGTAGCAAGCTGTCATTCCTCTGTTAGAGCAAAAAAAAAGTCTAATCCTGCGTTCATTTGCTTAGGCCACCATAACTATCATATACCAGGTGAAGCCTGTAACTGCTGCCCAGGAGCAGCTCTGGGTACTTGGATAAAGAGTTTTCTGTGAAATAAAGCCAAAAAGAAACCTTAGGATCACAAATGTTCTACAAATGTAGTGCCCGGCACTGTGTTCATTTAGATAACTGGGGGTGTAGTGATGGACACAGTCACCGGAAGAGCCTGGGCAGTTTCGTCTAGGGTCATCAATTGCCCTCAGTCTTCCTCACAGGGAGTCGGTTCTGGCCCTGGGCAGCATGGTACCTCCCAATGACTCCTATTTCTCATGTTGCTCTCTGGGAGGGGGTGGGAGACTGCTGGAGTCTCACACGATAATTAAATGCATCTTCCCAAAGTGACACATGGCAGATGGCTTCAAGGTAGCAGAGAAAAGCAGCATTACCATGAATTAAGAGAAAGAACATTTGGTGAAAATGCCAGGTACCTTGGCATATTACTTAATAAGAGGACTCGTGGTGGCACATGCCTGTGATCCTAGCACTCGGGAGGCTGAGGCAGGAGGATCACTCCAAGTTCAAGTCCCGTGTGGAATTCAGGGTTGGCCTGAACTGCAGAGTGAGACCCTGTCTCAAAAAGGCCAGGGCGGAAGTCGGGTTATGCCTACTTGCCTGTCTCTGGGAAAAAGATGTGGGGAACCTAAGTAAAAACTTACCCAAGGCCCCTTAAGTATTAAGTGGTGGAGTAGGACTTGGACCCAGGTCTTCCAATTTTGAGACAGGGCTTTCCTTAGTGATATGCATGCATTCTGCCTTTACAATCATTATTAGTAGATTCTTTTTTATTTTAAAGAGGATAAAACCAAGGAAAATAAAACAGAATAAAACGAATAAAAACAAACCAGTGTAAGTGATACAGGACTTCAAAACAATATGAAATCAACCATAGTTACCATAATGCCTCTTGTTGTCTTCAGAATAGCTGCAGATACCTTCAGACACAGTGAAAATCAACAGAACAGAATAGAACCAAGGGGCAGGGGGATTGGCTCTTCTTGTTTGCCAGCCCATGTGTGGAAGGGGTTGGGGTCTGTCTGTCCCCCTACTGGCGGTGGCTGGTACATGGCACTGGTTCAAAGGGAGGACTTGCTTCTTGGTAATCCTTGTCCCCCCCCGCCCACCGTAGTCCACGAATGGTGCCGACTCACGAGGAAAGGCTTGGGTACGAGGAAAGGCTTGGGTCTGACTGTCCCCCTGCCGGCAGCAGCCCGTGCATGGCGCTGGTTTGTAGGGAGGGCTTGCTTCTTGGTGAATCCTTATTTTCTCCCTCCACAGTCATCGAATCTAATAGGTTCTTAGTAATTCAAGCTGGTTACTTACTCCTTTTTTGTTCACACTGTTTCTAATAGTTTAGCCTTTTCTCTTTAGGCATAACTTTTTTCCCTTGGAATTATTTTCCGACGATAGATACTCGGGGAGTAGATTGCAAGATCATGGGATATAGATTTGTGTTTCTCTTACTTTGTTTTCTGCAAGAGTTTTGCCAGTGTGCAGTGCAGCACACCACTGTATTTTTTCCCCTTTGGCTCAGCAGTCAAACAGGCCTGCCTGTCACTGTACCTGGTCTGTGTACCTGATCTTTACTTTTCCATCTGTGCGGTGGTGAAACCATCACCCAGAGCTGGAGGGGATGAGCATGAAAGACCCTGCTCCTGTCAGGTCCCATGGGTGCCTGCTCAGAGTAAGCTATTCACAGCTGTGATCTCAACCACACTTAGTGTGAGCAGTGTATTTTTTTCCACGTAAGCCATCCTGAAGCATTGGCCCAGTCATGTAAAAGATCCGAACTAGAATTTTTTTCTTTTTTCCTTTTCTTTTTCATTTTTTGAGACAGAGCCTTGCTATATAGTTCAGGTTCACCTTGAACCCATGGCAATCCTCCTGCTTCAGCCTCCTGAATGCTGGGATTACAGGTATTGTACTACCACACCCAGCTAAAGTAGAATTCTAAATGGGAAATTCAAAATTCATTTCATCATGAATTTTGAATGGCTACAAAGGCTACAGCTCAGATAGTAATCATGTCCTATCTACAAATACATTTGGCTCTGCATGTGCCTAAACTGTGCTCACACATAGTGGGGAGTTTTTGTTCCGTTGCTATTGTTTTTGCTGAGTTTTTTGTTTTGTGTTTGTTCATTTTTGTTTTTGGTGGTACCAGAAATTGCACCCAGGGCCTTGCACATGCTAGGCATGCTCTGTACCACTGAACTACATTCCAAGCACATTAAAATTTTTGACACAGGGAGGGTCTCACTAAGTACTTAAGTTACCCAGGCTGGCCTTGGATTTGCAGTCCTCCTGCCTCAGCCTCCTCTAGATGGAACTGTAGGCATGTACCACCATATCCAGCTGTATAGTGTTCCTTACATTTAGAAAAGAATGTCTACTGTTTTCTAGGAATGTTTGGGCAGAAGAGAATTTACTTTTACATTGACAAAAACGCAGTGAAATTGCTTCATGACAAAAAGTTTATATTTCACAGCTGAATCAATTACCACATAGTTCATTGCTGCCTCTGTTGACCTTTAGGATCTTTCCATTGATTATTTCTGAATCTTTAAAGCAGCAGAAAAAAAAATTAAGCAACAAAAAAATGTTCACTGGGAACAAGATTAAGCAATAAGGAACTGGGACGTGGCTCAATGGTAGAGCATTTGCCTAATATGGGCAAATCCACGGTTTCAATTCCCAGTGTAAAAACAAATATATTAAGCAATGAGAATCACAAAGTTATGTGCCAATCTGAATTTTAAAAGGTGCCTGGGAGCCATTTGGCACCATCTACCAATACTTTAAATTCATATTCAGCCTTCGACATGGCAATTCTAAGAGTTCATCCTGCGGAGTGGTCAACCAAACAGCATATAGCAGCTTCGTTTATAATGCAAAGTTGGCATAATATCTAAATGGCCCACAGAGGAAAGGCTGAGCACACAATCTGCACCGTGCAGCAGTTAAAGTGAGCTAGATTCTCGGGCTGGCATGGAAGAGAGCTTCAAATTAGGCACGCGAAAGAAAAAAGCTGCAGAGGCCTAGAGCAGCAAACGGTGCCCTGTGAGCCAAAGCCAGCCTGCTGCCTGCTTCGTAAATAAAATCTCACTGGAACATAGCCATGTCCCTTCGTTTCCACATCATCTGTGGCTGCCCTTGGGCTGTGATGGAGAGTTCAGCAGGACAGAGAAACACGATGGTTTGCACCGAACCTTTTACAGAAAATACTGGCCGACCCCCGTTCGGCCCTCTGATCCTGTTTGTGCATTATGAAAGGGGTGTGGGGAAGAGAGACAGCAGTGCCATGCTTGTGAGGGGAACCCCCAACCGCAGAGGACAGGGCCACCTCTGGGAAGCAGATGTAGTGGTCATCAAGGGAGAGGTGGAGTCCAGTGAGTTTCTTTCACCTTCTGAGCTTCTGCACTTTCGGAGTTGTTTTTCCAAAAGCATGTATACCTTACTGTAGGCAATTTATTTTATTTTATTTTATTTTATTTTATTTTATTTTATTTTATTTTATTTTATTTTTAAGGGGATAAAATTAAACACAACAAAACAGAACAGAACGGGACATAAGAAAGCATAATTTTTTTAAATAATTTTATTTAAAGAGGAAAAAACAAAACAAAATAAAACAGATTAAAGGGTAGCAACAATACAATATTCCAAGGAAAAAAGGAAAAGTACAACAACAATAAAACCTAAGAAATTATTACTTGACTAATTACATACTGACTTCTTGGAAAGAGTTGTTCAAATTACAAAGTTAAAACATGCAAAGTAGACATTCAAACAGTGAGACTGTTAACAGTTCTGCTCCACGATCTGACAAAAACAACAATATAGTCATCTATCTTACCCACTCAAATATACATGCAATTATATCAATAGGGTAAAATTAAACACAACAAAACGGAGCAAAGCAGATCACAAGAAAGCAATGTAAGACATAAATTTCAAAGCTAGACAATTGGAGATGTTCACTCTCTATCATATTGACTCTTGTTTTCTTCCAAATAGTTGTCCATATTGTCACATATAGGGAATTCACATGAAACAACCTAGTATGGAATTGATCAGAGCAGGACGAGGAGGGCATTACAGGTCTTCAAGACCAGACATTAGGGAAGCCATGAAAGGCTGTTATAGTGTCTCTCATTCTCCTCAAAACAGCTGTCCATACCTTAATGTGTGTTGAACTTAAACAAGGCAAAGCAAGCTAAGATCACTTTGAACAAAAAGTGATAGTTTTGCTGGACTTCACATCATGACATTATGCAATCAGCACTGGGTATTGTAGTGTCTCTTTTTCTTCAAAGTAGTTGTTTATTTCAACATTTGTTATATAGTTGGTTCTCGTAAACTGTTTATAAGCTCTACACATGCGTGAGTCTCTACATGTATATCTATCATTTCTGTATTAGCAGGAAGAACAAAACAAAGCAAGATAAAACAATTCCTAGAAAAGCATGAGGCAGAAAAGTCACATAAAACCACAATACAAGGTGATCTACAATGGTTACCATGGTGTCTCAGCAGTATATAACAACATTAATAAAAACAAAGCATTAGAGACATTATAAGACTTCAAAAGCAAGTAATAATCAAACCAGAGTGGGTATCTTAGTAAATCTTGTCATCTTCAGTGTAGTTGCCTATACTCTTAGACTTGATGCTATCTATCACAACAGATTTAAATAAAATCAGTCAATACAAACTAGCAATCTAACAAACCATATTCAAATAAGATCAGCCATAATAAGACAGTATAAGTTACAAAGGGATTCAGATTAAGTTGATAGGAAAATTAGGGGTGATTACCGTAATATGTCCTCTTATTTTTGGGATAGCTGACCATGTCCTCAAGTCTAGCGTAAGTAGACAAACTGGAACAGCACATAATCCATCCAAGCAGAGTGGTGAGAATAATGTAAATTCTAAATCTTGTTACCCCATTAACAGTATCCCCTGCCTCCCTTTTTTAGACAATTCCTCCCCTTTCACTCCCAAGGGGTGCACTGCTTGTTTTGGGTCCCACTGCCTCCCTATATAGAGCAGCTCAATGGACCCTATTTCCTGATCTACTCTGGCTGTGTTTCTCTCTGTTAGTATTTCAAGGCCCTCTATACTAGAGATTATAGCCAATCTTCTCTGCCTCATTTCTGCTATTCTATTTTTCTGCCATTGATAGTCTATTTTTCTCTTCCAC
>PVJX010030993.1:0-21586 GCA_004027295.1 Dolichotis patagonum
GCTGTCATAGTGTCTCTCATTCTCCTCAAAACAGCTGTCCATACCTTCATGTGTTGAACTTAAACAAAGCAAAACAAGCTAAAATCACTTTGAACAAAGAATGATACTTTTGCTGGATTTCACATCATGACATTACGGATTCAGCACTGCATACTGTAGTGTCTCTTTTTCTTCAAAGTAGTTGTTCATTTCAACATGCGTTATATAGTTGGCTCTCGTAAACTGTTTATAAGCTCTACACGTGCATGAGTCTCTACATGTATATCTATCCTTTCTGTATTAGAGGGAAAAACAAAACAAAGCAAGACAAAACAAAACAATTCCTAGAAAAGCATGAAGAAAAAAAGTCATATAAAGCTGCAATACAAGGTGATCTACAATGGTTACCATGATGTCTCAGCAGTGTATAACAACATTAATAAAAATGAAGCTTTGGAGACATTATAAGACTTCAAAAGCAGGCAATAATCAAACCAGAGTGGGTATCTTAGTGAATCTTGTCATCTTCAGTGTAGTTGCCTATACTCTTAGACTTGATGCTATCAATCATAACAGATTTAAATAAAATCAGTCAATACAAAGTAGCAATCTAACAAACCAGATTCAAATAAGTTCAGTCATAATAAGACAGTATAAATTATAAAGGGCTTCAGATTAAGTTGATAGGAAATTAAGGATGATTACCATAATATGTCCTCTTATTTTTGGGATAGCTGACCATGTTCTCAAATCTAGTGTAAGTAGACAAACTGGAACAGCATGTAATCCATTCAGAGTGATGAGAATAATGTAGATTTTAAATCTTGTTACCCCATTAATAATATCCTCTGCCTCCCTTTTTTAGACAGTTCCTCCCCTTTCACTCCCATAGGGTGCACTGCTTGTTTGGGGTCCCACTACCTCCCTATATAGAGCACCTCAATGGACCCTATCTCCTGATCTACTCTGCCTGTGTTTCTCTCTGTTAATATTTCAAGGCCATCTGAGATTACAGCCAATCTTCTCTGCCTCATTTCTGCTATTCTATTTTTCTGCCATTTGTTGTCTATTTTTCTGTTCCACTCCACTGTCTGCCACATTCACTGAGGCCTCTCTACCACTGTTCCTGAAATGCTCGTATTCTTGTTCTCTCTCTCTAAAATGTCCTTCAGTATTTTTTGTAGGGTTGGATTGGTGGTCACAAATTCTCTTAGTTCCTCTTTGTCATGGAAGCATCTTGCTCCTCCCTTAATTTCTAGAGTGAGTTTTGCAGGATACATCAATCTGGGCTGCAGGTTGTTCTCCTTCAGAGCTTGAATTACTTCACTCCAAGCTCTTCTTGACTTGATGGTCTGTGTTGAGAAGTCTGCCATGATTTTGATGGGTTTTCCTTTATAGGTGATCTGTTTCTTTTCTCTGATGGCTTTTAATATTCTGTTCTTATATTGAATTTCTGGGATCTTTATTATTATGTGTCTAGGTGTAGCTCTGTTTTGCTTGTAGGTGGCTGGAGTTCTGTATGCTTCATACATCTGCATATCATTTCCTTTTTCTATGCTTGGGAAATTTTCCTTAATAATTTCTGTGAATAGCCTTTGCAATTCCTCTGTTTTGACTCCTGCTTCTTCATTCACATGCTTTATTCTTAAGTTATAGATCCTCTTGTCGTCCTCTAGCCTTCCAATTGTTACTGCCTGCTCCCTTGTTATTTTTAAGAGATCTTCCCTTTTCTGATCACACATTGCAAGCCTATGTTCAATTTTTGCTAGTCTATCTTTGATTTCTTTCAAGCAGTTTTGCCAGCTTTCTATGGAGTCTTTAGTTTCTTGATAATCTCTTTGAATCTGCTTCATGAATTCTAGGTTTTTTTTGTATTGTTCATTGAATGTTTCTCTCCTTTTGTGTTCCTCCCTTCTTCTTTTTGTGTCTTCTTGAGAGGTGCCCAGCCTTTCTTTTATTAATCTACTTATCTCTTGTTTAATTTGAATTAATATTTCAGTTTTGATCCTGCTTACGAGGTCCTGAAGATATCTCTTTATGTCCGCTGACACTGTGTTTGATGTTGCATGTTTGCTGCCCTCAATCTCCTTTGTATTTACCTCTCCTGGATCAATGTTCTCAGGGTTGGGGGCTTGGGGTTTTTGCTTATTTCTCCCTCTCATCATGTTTTTGGTTCTTTCCATACAAGTGTATAGTGCAATTCCCAGCCTCTTTTTTTGTTGGCTAAAGTTCCTCTAGAGGGTGCAGGCTAGGAGCTTCTGCCCTCTGTTGTCCACTATCAGAGAGTGAAGTGCAAGCAAGGGCAGTGTGCGCTGGCTCCTCCCCTCTGGGGCAGTCAACCTTTGTGGGCCTTCACTGCGTCAGTGTGTGCTGAGCTCAGGGAATTAATTTGTAGTGACCCACTGGGTCCTGGCCAGGGGCGCGGCCCAGTCCAAACAGATTCCACTCATCCATTTGGAGAGGAAAGCAACCAACTGAAGCCGCTTCCTTATGGAGTTAGGGCTGTCCTGCCCAAATCCAACATGTTGTCCAGTTGGTTATCCCTTTCCTGTGGGAGGGTCTTATTCCCATCATTCACCATGGGTTGATGCTGGTCCCTGAGAACTGCTGGGCTCCCCGACCTCTGACCTCAGTGCTGCTGTGGTGCAAATTCACAGTGTCTCTGGGTGGGTCATGTGCAGGGCTGAGTCCGGGCGAGCAGTGCACAGGGCTGTTCAGCTCCACACTCCAGCCGCTCAAGCCAGTCGCTTCAGCGCGGTTTGGTCATCAGGTTGGTCTCAGGCAGGAATTCAGGAGGCTTGAGGAGGATGCCATGCTTGCTGATCTTAGCTTCACTAATGTTAGCCCCAGGACCTCATATTCGAGCATTTTTTTTTCACTTTAGTTTCTTCCTGGGTTGAGAGAGTCCATCTCTCTCTGTTTGGGTCTCTCCAGGGTGTTCTATTCTGGCATTTAAGTTGTCTCTCTCAGAGAGGGTCCCTCTCCTGCTCCCTACCAGTCTGCCACCTTTGGAAACTCTCTCTATATATATCTTAAAGAAGAAAAGAAAAAGGGATTTTTGCAAAATAGCAAATGTTGGTGCTTGGCAAGGAAGATACAATATAAGTATAACAGTCCCAAAGCATGCACACACACACACACACACACCCTAGAAAAGTTAATAAATTAAATTAAGAATTTTTAAATAAAAAATATTTGAAAAGAGTATGTGTCATGCATTGAGAGTATTGTCTGGGAATAAGAAACACCAAGAGATATACAATTATGGGCTTTATAGAAAAAATTCTTTAAGCATTTAGACAAAACATCTGTCTTCTTTATGAAGAAAAGAAAATTAGAGTGCCATCAAAGTTCTTAGCAGCAAAAATTTATGCTGGAAGAAGCCCCGCCAAACCAGTTAAGATACCACAGAAAAGAAAAAAAAAGGGTTTTGTATTTAGCAAAACTGACTTTAAAGTAGTAATAGAAAAATTGTTATAAATACACAGGACTATTGTTCTTATAAAGTCTTTCTGAGATGTGTATTAAAGAAAAATCTAAATGATTAGAGAGACATTAATATTAATGCTATTACCTGTTTCTGTAATGTCAGAGTCTCATTATTACCATTGCTAGCACTACATTAAGCTTATAGCAACCTCTGTTACTAGCAGCATGGCCTACAGAAGAAAGATTCCCCTCAAATTCATACCTATTCTTATACCTAGTTATTTAGTTGATTCCCTCTGGTTTTTATAAATAGCATTCAACATGTGTTCTGCTAGAGCATCCAGTAGGTCTCCAAATTTTACACAATATATTCATTCAAGCATGCCCAATTCCTTGAGATTTTAATTTCTTCATTCACCATCTATCTCTTTACTTCCACTCAGTGCTTTTTCACTCATTGCTTTTTCAGTGCTTCTCTAAAACTTTTTTTTTTTTTTTTGGTACCGGGAATTGAACTCAGGACCTTGTGCTTGCCAGGCAGGCATTTGCCCTGCTGACCTACATCTCCAGCCCTCTAAATCTTTCTAGGAGTAAGTTTGGACCATTTCGGGGGCCTTTGCCAGTGTAGAAAAGTCCTGTGTCTCACGGGACTATGGCAGAGTCAATGAGCCTTTCTTTGCCTAATTTCAACTTGTGAGAAATAGATGAGAAATACAATGCATTCAAATTTTTGAGTTTATAATTATATTCTAAAACACTAATCAGTCACCTTGGGTGATGAGAGAAAATCAATATAGTATCTTCAAACACAGGATGGAGAAAGAATAAGCATTTAGTCTGCATTCCTAAATGAACTGAACCACAGAGTAACCAAGTGAGGGAAGCATGTCTTTATAGAATTATTCCTGCTATTAAAAGAAAACAAAATCACAGAAGGAGAGCATCTTGCAACTGCCAAGGAATTAATGAATCTGGACAATGAACAGCAGAGGTGTCTAATACCACAGAGAGATAACTGAACAGTATATGTATCTAAATAAATAAACATCACAAAATCTATAGTCTGGACCAAAGAGATCAAACCAAAGTCTGTTTGAGTTCCTAGATATCCAGGGGAGAGAGGACTGTATTGAATTCTCCCATTGGAATGCAATTGGGAATATACAGGTAATAGGAAACTCTGGGTGTCAAAATCTCTGTTTTTTCAACAGATAAATTATAGGGAAAAGAAGATGGAGGAAAAAATGCAAACAAAAGAAAACTGAATGACCTAAATAAGAAAGTTTTATAAATGGGTACAAATAAATACTATTATGTCTAAATTGTTATTTGACTGAAACACCCTAAAAATAAAATAATGTGATTATGATACAATCAGGGTACTGTTTTGGAGGGAGGAAGGTTAAAATCATGCCAGGGCCAATGGGCAGCTCCTGGTTGCCTGTAAAGTTCTGGTTTTCTGACCTTCATTGTAGTTACAAGATATTGATTTTAATAATACTTCACTACTCTATACATTTGTTTATGTAGTTGATTGTATTTGTGTTATGTTTTATAATAAAATAGCAAAATATTTAAGACAAGTAACAGCAATAAAATACCAACTTGTGAAGCATAATTAAAGCATTACTCAGTGGGAAATTTGTAGTTTTAAATGTTTGCATCAGAGAAGTTAGGGATAATTAGCAAATTATAGTAGAAAAAATGAAAAAACAAGTCAAAGAATGCAGAATGAGGGAAATCATGAAGAGAGGGACTAAAATTAATGTTAAAAATCCTCCAAACAACAATAAAGAAGACAATGAAACCCTATGGAGTCATTGAGACGATTTATAAAACTGAAAATGTCTGAGAACACTAATCATGGTGAAAAAATAGATGGTATATATAAATCATATTAGCTACAGGAATAAGACATATTTAAAAGATAAGAGCATAAAATGAAAAATGGCCAATGTGATTTGAAAACATGAATGAAAGGAAACATTCTTCAACTGACTATTATACAAAATTTCCAAAGCTGTTAAAAAGAAAATGGGAATGGAACTAAGTATTTAAAGATCTTCCTAAAAAGAAAATACTACATTCAAATAAGTCTTCTAAGATTTTGGAAGTTTTCTATCTATTTAACTTCTTACCAGGTGACCTATTTATCAAATGAAAAAGTAATTATAAGTTAAATATAAGTTTTTGAAAGGTAAAACATAAAAATGTAGTTTGAGGTGATATAACCATCAATTCAGAAAGCTAAAATTATAGACACATTAAATTAAAATAAGAGATATAGGGGAAAGATGGCAGACTTATAGGTAGCAGGATATGGAGCCTCTCTGGGAGAGAGCTTAAATGCCAGAATAGAACACCCAGGGAGACCCAAACAGAGGGAAATAGATTCTCTCAACCCAGGAAGAAACTGAAGTCAAAGAAACTACTTGAATATGAGGTCCTGAGGCTACCATTAGAGAAGCTAAGATTGGCAAGCATGGCGCTCTCACCGAGCCCCTTGAATTCATGCCCGAGATAGACTTGAGCGACTGAACCCTCACCGATGTGACTGGCTTGAGCAGCCAAAGTGTGGAGCTGAACAGCCCTGTGCATGGCTCGCCCAGACCCGGCCCTGCACGCGACCCACCCAGAGGCACCGTGAATTTGCACCGCAGCAGCGCTGAGGTCAGAGGTCGGGGAGCCCAGCAGTTCTCAGGGACCAGCATCAACATGCGGTGAGTGATGGGAATAAGATCCTTCCGTGGGAAAAGGACAACCAACTGGACACCATGTTTAAGTTGGGCAGGACAGTCCTAAATCTGTAAGGAAGTGGCTTCAGTTGGTTGCTCCCTTTGTGGAGTTGATTTGTGGGATCTGCTTAGACTGGGCCATGTCCCTGGCCAGGACCCAGTGGGTCATCACAAACCAGTTAATTCCCTGAGTGTGGTGCACACTGACGCAGTGAAGGCCTGTGAAGGTTGACTGGCCTGGAGGGGAGGAGCCAGCGTATACTGCCCTTGTTTGCACTTCACTCTCTGATAGTGGACAGCAGAGGGAAGAAGCCCCTAGCCTGTGTGCTCCAGAAGAACCCTAACCAATAAGAAAAGGGGCTGGGAATTACACTATTCACTTGTATGGAAGGAACCCAAAACATGACGAAAGGGAGAAATAAGAAAAAGCCCCCAGCTCCCATCCCTGAGAACATTGATCCAGGAGAGGTAAATATAAAAGAGATTGAGGGCAGCAAACATGCAACATCAAACACAGCATCAGCGGACATAAAGAGATATCTTCAGGACCTCATAAGCAGGATCAAAACAGAAATACTAATTCAAGTTAAACAAGAGATAAGTAGATTAATAAAAGAAAGGCTGGGAATTTCTCAAGAAGACACAGAAAGAAGAAGGGAGGAACACAAAAGGAGAGAAACATTCAATGAAGAATATAAAGCAAACCTAGAATTCATGAAGCAGATTCAAAGAGATTACCAGCAAACTAAAGACTCCATAGAAAGCTGGCAAAACTGCTTGAAAGAAACCAAAGATAGACTAGCAAAAATTGAACATAGGCTTGCAATGTGTGATCAGGAAAGGGAAGATCTCTTAAAAATAACAAGGGAGCATGCAGTAACAATACAAAGACTAGAGGATGACAAGAGGACCATAACTTAAGAATAAAGCATGTGAATGAAGAAGTAGGAGTCAAAAGAGAAGAATTGCAAAGGCTATTCACAGAAATTATTAAGGAAAACTTCCTAAACATAGAAAAAGGAAATGATATGCAGATGTATGAAGCGTACAGAACTCCAGCCACCTACAACCAATCAGAGCTACACCCAGACACATAATAATCAAGATCCTAGAAATTCAATATAAGAACAGAATATTAAAAAGCCATCAGAGAAAAGAAACAGATCACCTCTAAAGGAAAACCCATCAAAATTACGGAAGATTTCTTGACACAGACCATCAAGTCAAGAATGGCTTGGAGTGAAATAATTGAAGACCTGAAGGAGAACAACCTGCAGCCCAGATTGATGTATCCTGCAAAACTCTCTCTAGAAAATTAATGGAGAAACTAGATGCTTTCATGACAAAGAGGAATTGGGAGAATTTGTGACCACCAATCCAACCCTACAAAAAATACTGAAGGACATTTTAGAGAGAGAGAAAAAGAATACAAGCATTTCAGGAACAGTGGTAGAGAGGCCTCGGTGAATGGGGCAGACAGTGGAGTGGAAGAAAAAAATAGACAACCAATGGCAGAAAAATAGAATAGCAGAAATGAGGCAGAGAAGATTGACTGTAATCTATAGTATAGAAGGCCTTGAAATACTAACAGAGAGAAACACAGGCAGAGTAGATCAGGAGATAGGGTCCATTGAGATGCTCTGTATAGGGAGGCAGTGGGACCCAAAACAAGCAGTGCACCCTATGGGAGTGAAAGGGGAGGAACTGTCTAAAAAAGGGAGGCAGAGGATATTGTTAATGGGGTAACAAGATTTAAAATCTACATTGTTCTCATCACTGTGCTTGGATGGATTACATGCTGTTCCAGTTTGCCTGCTTACACTAGATTTGAGGACGTGGTCAGCTATCCCAAAAATAAAAGGACATATTATGGTAATCATCCCTAATTTCCTATCAACTTAATCTGAAGCCCTGTATAACTTATACTGTCTTATGACTGAACTTATTTGAATCTGGTTTGTTAGATTTCTATTTTGTGTTGACTGATTTTATTCAAATCTGTTATTATTGATAGCATCAAGTCTAAGAGTATAGGCAACTACACTGAAGATGACAAGATTCACTAAGATACCCACTCTGGTTTAATTATGGCCTGCTTTTGAAGTCTTATAATGTCTCCAATGCTTCATTTTTGTTAAGTTATTAAGTGTTATACACTGCTGAGACATCATGGTAACCACTGTAGATCACCTTGTATTGTGGTTTTATATGACTTTTTGCTTCATGCTTTTCTAGGAATTGTTTTGTTTTGTCTTGCTTTGTTTTGTTTTTCTCTCTAATACATAAAGGATAGATATACATGTAGAGACTCATGCACGTGTAGAGCTTATAAACAGTTTACGAGAACCAACTATATAACACATGTTGAAATGAACAACTACTTTGAAGAAAAAGAGACACTACAGTATGCAGTGCTGAATCCGTAATGTCATGATGTGAAATCCAGCAAAAGTATCATTCTTTGTTCAAAGTGATTTTAGCTTGTTTTGCTTTGTTTAAGTTCAACACATGAAGGTATGGACAGCTGTTTTGAGGAGAATGAGAGACACTTGACAGCCATTCTCGGCTTCCCTATTGTCTGGTCTTGAAGACCTGAAATTCCTTCCTCGTCCTATTCAGAGCAGTTCCATACTATGTTTTTTTCATGTGATTCCCTGTATGTAACAATATGGACAACTATTTGGAAGAAAACAAGAGTCAATATGACAGAGAGTGAATATCTCCGATTGTCTAGCTTTGAAATTTATGTCTCTTACATTGCTTTCTTGTGATCCGCTTTGTTCTGTTTTGTTGTGTTTAATTTTATCCTTGTGAAAGAATTGCAGGTATGTTTGAGTGTATAAGATGGATGACCATATTGCTGTTTTTGTCAGATCATGGAGTAGACTGTTAACAGTCTCAATGTTTAAATGTCTACATTGCATGTTTTAATTTTGTAATTTGAACAACTATTTCCAAGATGTCAGTATGTAATTTATCAAGTGCTGATTTCATAGTGTTTTATTTTCTTTTCCTTTTTTTCCTTCAAATTCTATATTGTTGCTACCCTTTATTCTGTTTTGTTTTGTTTGTTTTTTTTTCTCTTTAAATAAAATTAAAAAGAACAAATTAAAAAAAGTGATTTATAAAGTTCACCAAATATATATCTACATATATGTCTTTACAAAATATAAATGAAAGTCTACTGTGTGTTTATTCACTGGAAGCATCTACTTAGAAAATGCATTTAGGTTGAGACTTGAGGGAGGCCTAATTAATAACAGCTATTTCCCTCCTATGTTATGAACCAGACAAAAGAATGGGTGAATAGAAAACAAAACCAAGAATAACAAATCCAATTAAAATGGTTACAGGAGCTGAATAGACATTTTTACATAGAAGACATATGAATGCACAATAGGTCTAACAAAAAGATTCTACGTAGGAAATAACAACAACAAAACAAATCAGTAAGGCAATGAGCAAGCTGAAACATGATATAACTTAACAGATAATGGACTTAGAAAGCAAAAGGAGGAAAAGAAAGTACTCTAAAGGATATAATGGCATGTATGTTTAAGTGTGTAAGATTGATAACCATATTACTAAGTTTTTGTTGGATCGCTGAACAGAACTGTTTGCAGCCTCACTGTTTGAATGCCCACTTTGTATGCTATAATTTTGTAACATGAACAACTATTTCTAAGAAGACAATATGTAATTTATCAACTAATGATTTCTTGCTTCTTTTTTGAAATTCTGTATTATTTCTACCCTTTTTTCTGTTTTGCTTTTTTTCTCTTTAAATAAATTTTTTAAAAAAATAAAAAAAAAGATTCAATGTCACTAATTCAGAAAATACAAATCTGAATCAGAATGATATATAGGCTTGTACCTGTTATAATGGGTACTATTAAAAATGGTAATTTAAAATTTAAAAGTGTTGGTGAGAATGTAACCTGATACACTGTAGTAAGAATGTTAATTTGCACAGCTGTTATGGAAAACAACATGGATTTTCATCAAGGTATTAAAAATATAACTATCATGTGGTTCAGCAACCCCACTTCTGGGAATATATACAAAGGAAATAAAGTCGCTATATCAAAGGCATATTTATACTTTAATGTCCTTTTAGAATTATTCACAATAACCAACATATGGAAATAAACTAAGTGACCATCAAAGGCGAGTAGATGAAGAAAACATGACACATACATGATTATTCATCCTTAAAAACAAAGGAAATTATGCCATTTACAACAACACAGTTGAAACTTCAGGATTTCATATGAAGTGAAATAAGCCGGACATAGAAAGAAATATTCTATATGATCTCACTTAGAGTGGAATATAAAATTTTTTTTGAACTAATACTAATAGAGAGTACACTATTGATTACTGAGATTTAAGGGTGGAAAATAGATTGGTCAAAGGATACAAACATTGAGTTATAAGCCAAAAAATATGTGTATACTATGTATATATATGGCATATATGTAATATATGTATATGTATATATATAGTGACTACAGTTAATAATACTATATGGTATGCTTGGAATTTGTTAAGAAGGTAAAGCACAAGTATTCTCACCATATGCACACACACATGTACACACACATACACACACTAACAATGATAGCTATGTGAAATTGTGAATCAGTTAATTAACTTGATTTTACTAGTCATTTCACAGTGCATACGTATATTAAAACATCACATCACACACTCTAAATCTACAGTTTTTATTTGTCACTCATATCAATAAAGCTGGAAAAAGGAAAAGGCAGATAGATGCCATAGCATTTTTATTATTGTTACATGGATTTTACAGAAAGTGGTTTATATCTGTACATAAGAGAGATTCACAATCCTAAATTCCAGAATCAGACAGCCTTCTCCAGTGAATCACTAGCAACAGCAAAGGCCTCTCCTATAAAGGAAGGATCATTTCTGCTAGGATTTATTCATGTTTTAGAGTAATTTAGACCACATGTTTTCATAGAGCTGCTCCCAAGTGGATGGGAAGAGGAAGGAGTAGGGCACAAAAGCCAAGTTTATACTTTCAAACCATTAATCAGATTATGTTTCTTCTTCTCCCTCAGGACCAGCATGAGTGAGGAGTGGAGACAGGTCAGGATTGTTCCATAGGTGAATCCTCTAGCACAAGGAGGGAAAAATAAGCAATTCCATGGGAGTTCTTGGTATCCACAGGAAGGCTGATTCCTAGCCTTCCTGTGGATACCAAAATCAGTGGATTCTGAGGTCTATTATGTAACATGGATAATGTTCCATATAACATGCACAAACCTTTCCATATATTTTAAATCACTTCTAGATTATTTATAAAACCTAATACAATGTGGCTGTTGTGTGAATAATTGCTCAATATTGTATAGAGAATAATGACAAAGAAACAAGTCTGCACATGTTCATTAGTGACAACTTAATTTTCCTGAATAATTTTAATACTGGTTGATTCAGTCTTGGATGTGGAAGCTGTGAACAGAAATCTTGACTGTATTTGAAGTTAAGTACAATCTCCTCTTCACCAAAACTGACTCTATAATGCTACACTTTTAAAGACCAGCCTCTAGGCATATCTTAAAGCAAGACTTTTATGGAAACACTTATAAAACTTTAATGAACGCTATTAAAGAATTCTTAAAGAGGCACATTATGGTCACTGACAGGAAGACTGATTTTTTTTATGCCATATAGCATGTTTAATGAATGAATTTGTAATACAGAAAGTTGTTCAAAGGAAGGAAAGAGGAACTTTGTCCTTTAAGAGTAAGAACTGAGGGGCTCCATAATCATCAGGTATCTGATGCTGTATCTAAGTTCAGAAAAGTACATGAAAGGAATTTAAGGAATCTTCCTGATTTATTTATTTATTTATTTTGGAGATTAATACTGGTTAATATATTGCATATTTTTAACCTCAAAGTAGTTGTTCAGATTAGAAGATATAGGCATGAAAAAATGATTGAACAATTGAACAGTGACAGCACAAACTTCTTTCTGATGAACTGAGATTAGTAGCATAGTAATCTATCTTGTATATATATATATATATATATACATGTACATGTATATATGATTATATATGCAGAAATATAATCTTTTGCTTTGGAAGGCTGAATATTGTAAAGTCAATTTTCTCAAAGAAGTCAATCAAAGATTCAGTGTAATCCTAGTAAAATTCTGAAGAAGTGTTTGGTTAGCTATATTTAAAATGTATATGGATGAGCAAGGTGTCATAAGTAGCAAATACACTCCCAAAAAATCAAGGTAGAAGGACTTTTCCAACCAAGTCAAGTTTTATTACAAGCTATTATAATTAAGGCAGTATAGTTTGGGTGGCAGGCTAGGAAAATAGGTAAATGGAACAGAATAGAGAGCAGAAAGAAAGATGAATACATAGCTGATTTTAAAATAACACTATATGAAGAACTGGTATTGAATAGTATTTGGGGTAAGTAAAAGTATTTAACAAGTGATATAGAGATAACTGGTGATTCATATGGAAAAAACCAGAATCTTTTACCATGCACACACAAGTTCTATAAGTATAGAGATTCAACTGAAAAATTAAAACTGTAACTTTTAGAGAAAAATAGAAAAAATGTCTTAATTTTGGAAATGGAAAATATTTTTAAAATAAAATTCAAAGGGGAACCCTTATACACATAAGATTGATAAGTTTGCACTGTAAGTTACAACTTCCTTCAAAAAAGACATAGTAAATAAAAAGACAAATCTTAAATTGTTAGAAAATAGTTGCAACATACTAACCAATAAGGAATTGCTATCGAGTTTTCCTAACAAAGTCCTATCAATTGATAAGGAAAAGACAAACAGTTCATTAGCAAAAAAGCAAAAGATATATGAGCAAGTATTTCATAGTGAAGAATCAGGATAGGTTAACAAAGCTATGAAAAGATGTTCATGCTCATAAATGCTATCATAATTAGGTAGCAATTTATATCCACTGTATTTGCAAAAATATATAAATGTAACAATATTAAGCACCATTATGGATATGAAACATTGGAAATATCCCCACCTTGCAGGATGGAATACATAAATAGGTACAAATATACTTGAAAATCATTTGGTTTTCCTAGGTATGCTTGAAGATGCATATTATGATCTAGAAATTCCACCCCAATTTATAGTTCCTAGAGAACTTGCATGGATGCACCAAGAACCAGGGACAAGATTATGCTGGTAGCATTGTTAATGCTAGCAGCAAAAACTGGAAACAACGCAAAATCCATCAACACTTGAATGGATAAATAATATTTTACATTATAATACATATAATGAACTACTGTACCCAAGCAAAGACAAATTGACTAAAACTGTATGCATCAACTTGGGGTAGGGGAGATACTCACATGGAGCTTCTAAGATACTGATTGCTCTGGCCTGAATGTTGATTTCCCCCTCCCCAAGTCACACGTTGAAACTTCATTTTTAATGTGATTGTACTGAGTGATAGGCTTTCTAGGAGGTGATTAGACCATGAGGGCTTAGACTCATGCATGGGGTTAGTTCTTTTATAAAAGAGGCTTGAGGAAGCCTATTTGCTCTTTATGCTATGTGAGGACACCTAGAAGAAGCAATCAATGAGGAGCAGCCCCTCACCAAACACCAGATCTTTTAGTGCCTTCATCTTGGATTTTCCAGTCTCCAGAACTGTGAGCAGTAAACTTCTGTTGCTTATAAGTTGTTGAGTCTAAAGTATTTTCCTATAGCATTAGGAAAAGACTAAGACATTGATTGTGCTTTATGTTTTTAAAAAGTAGTATGCTTATTTATGCTAATTTAAAATATTCTTTATATAGCACATCAAAATTACATGTTTTTCAAGGCATGATGGTACACATGGCAGTAATCCTAGCACTCTGAGAGGCTGAAGCAGGAGGATTACCCTGAGTTTGAGGCTAGCCTGAACTGTATAGCAAAACCCTGCTTCAAAAAGCCAAAAAAAGAGAAACATATACACTCACTCATAGGATACCATACATTATTTTGAATGAAAGAACATTCTTCTGAAAATTGTATATTGAGGGATTGGGAATAAAACTTAAGCCAATTACTAGGCATCTTCAATGATAAATGATGTGACCTGTATAGCAAAGGAGCAGAAAATTCCAAGGAAATAGGCTGAAAGCAGATTGAGAGAATGACAAGAGCATAGAATAAATTTGGAAAGGGTGAGATAATTTCAAAAATTTGGAAAATAATATAGAGTAGCAGAGGTAAATCCATATTGAAAGCACTAAACAAATAATTTATAGTTTAGAAATCAAGAACATAAACAACAAACTTGCAATCTACTGGGAGGTAGATAAAATAAATGAGAAATCATGGCTATAAATTAAACAAACAAACAAACAAACAACAAAAAAACCCCTAAATAAACTATGTGTCATTGTGCATACGTTTAATCTCAGCACTCTGGGAGGGCTACATAATGAGTTCAAGTCCAGCCTGAACTATGTAGTAAGACCCTGTCTCAAAAAGTTTTTTTTTTGAAATTAAAATTAAATAGGAAGTATGGCTGCTGTGAGAAGACGATGGATGTCCATGAAGATTTCTTCTTCTTTCACTCTTTCCTGGACATCTCAAGAGCTTGCTCCAAACCTTTGCCTTAAAGTCCTACAGCCTCATTCTCTCCTCTATTGAAATATTTGTAGTGTGATTTCCTGTTTGCTTTTTTCTCTTTTCTGTCTTATAGGTTATTTTCCAATATTCACAAAGGCTATACATAGTGTACATGGAGGGTTTGCAACCCAAAATTTTGTTTCCTTCATGATGTAGCTGGTTATGTCTAGCAGGAAGTCCTAGTTAAAATACCTCAGAGAAGGGGTTAGCAAAGTCCATGAATGAAATCAACCTATGACCTGCTTTGTAAATGATATTTTCAGTGGGCTAATAGTTACATCCCTTCCAAATTCATATGTTGAAATCTTACTCCCAAGGTGAAAGTACTAAAGGGTGTGGAGCCTTTGCAAAGAGATCAGGTCTTGGGGCTCTGCCCTCATTATGGGACTGCTGCCCTTGCAAAGGAGATCCTAAAGATAACCTATCCCTTTTACCACGTGAAGTTTTAACAAAAGAGAGCTTTTCCTATACTGGGAAGTTGGCTCTCACCAGGTGCCAAACATACAGATGACTTGATTTTAAACTTCCAAGCTTCTAGACCTGTGAAACCTAAGTCTCTGTTGTTTATTAATTCATCCAGTTTATGGTATTTTGTTACAGAGCCACCCCCTTATGTAGTGTTCACGGTTGTTTTCAAGCTGCAATGGCAGATTGCAGAGCTGCTAACATCCACTGTGCATAAACATAAAGAGAGTTTACTTTCTGCCCCTATACAGAGAAAGTTTGCCAAACCCTGACTTGGACAACAATGGATTGCTATCTTACCTATGAGAACTCCAGAAGTAGTGTAGGTCCAATGAGAGCCCCAGTGAGACCACTGAGAGCCCAGATTGCTTTCATGTAGCTGTGTGCTCAACCCTAGCTCCATGCTGGGATTATGTAGGGAGCTTTAAAAAAAATGTTTGTTAAAATCTTCAGAGATTCTGATTTGTTTTGGGGTGGGATCCAAACATGGTGTTTTAAAAAATCTGCTTAAATGATTAGAATGTACAGCCAAAGTTGAAGAATTCTCTTCAAGAGAAAGAAAACCTATATCACTTTATTTGCTTGCTAAGGCTGCCATAACAAGTACCACAGACTGAAGAACCTGAACGAAGCAATCTAGTGCCTCATTCTGGAGGGTACTAGTCAGAGATGAAGGTGTGGGCAGGGTTGCTTTTTTCTAAAGCCTGTTTTCTTGCCATGTATTTGACTATCTTCTTACTATATGTTCATGAGATTTTCTCTTTGTAACTGTATGTATTTTAAATTTCTCTGTTATAATGAAACTAGTTGTTACGGCTTGTGTCTAGATGTCTCCCCAAAGCCTCATGCGGTATTAGGTGGGGCTTTTCAGAAGTAGCTGGATCTACAGTGTGTGATGTTGGATTTAAGTGTGTGATGCTGGAATTAAGGGTATGTGATTACTGAATTAGTCCACTGATTGGTTTGGCATAATTCTGGGTGTGAATAATGGGAAGGCCCACCATGAGTCTGAGTGCTACCTTCCCTAAGCATGTGGTTTGGATAGAATATAAGGGACAGAAAAAGGGTTTGCTACTTGCTGCTTTTGCTGCCTCCTGCCTGCTATCTTCTACACTATAAAATATTTTTTCGTCTCTGTGATGTCCCTCTGCCATGCCATCCTATGTTGGATGCAGTGGATTATGCAAACTTTATAAAGTGTAAGAAAAAATAAACCTTTTATCCTTTAACTTTAGATGTTGGGTATTTTATCTGAGCCATGAGAAAAGTAATTTAAGAACTAAACATATTGGATTAAGGCTTACCTTAATGTAAAAACTAATGTTAATTTAATTTCCTCTTTAATTTTCATATATCCAAATGTAGTCACGTTCTGAGTTACTTGGCAGGCGGTTGGGACTTTAGCATAGAAATTCTTGGGGAAATATTCAGTCCATAAAAAAACCTTTGGCTCTTCCATACCTTAAGAAGAAAGAGGGATATTGACAATTTATTAAATTCTATGAAATTTGAGTAGATCATAGAACTAATGGTGTGGTCTGCCTTTTTCTTGGGATCATAAATTTTAGTAATTCCACTCTCATTCCATAGTGTTACATTTCTGGTCTCTGTCTAGAAGGTCTTGAAAGAACTAGAACTGACTTCTGGCCCTAAAATTTCTGCCTAGAGATGGGATTCTCTTTGTCTCTTTGTCCCTACTCCCACTCCTCACTGCTGCTCTGCTCTACTGGTGAGATGATACAGCCTTGAACTTCTCACTGTATCCTCTCCAGTTCTGCTCAAGACCCTATTATCATATTCACTTGCCTTGTGCATGTTTCTTCTTGCCTGTTAATATGCCTTGGACCAATCCTAAGTGCCATCAAAACAGGAGAATACGGAGCTAGTCTGGCTGGAGGTAGAAAGTGAGGAGAGTTCGCTCTGTGATTAGCTTTATACCCAAGTTTCTAGTTGCTTTTAGTAGAAGCATATGGTCCAAATTGATGCTCTAAGGTTTCTCACTGCACATGGTGTCAAGTGTTACAGTAAAAATGAGCCCATTAACTCATTCTTCCAATTATTACTGAGTGGCTCCTGTGGGCTAGGCATAGGGGGAGTAAAACAATAGATGTGGTGTTTGCACTTACGAATCACTATAGAAGACAAAGGAAATAATCACAGAAACACATACATAATTATGAAGTGCATAGTAAATGATGTAAAAGGACAGCAAAGAAAGCAAACAAAAATATGATGTGGTTCTCACAGACAAAAGGACCATTTAAGCCATGTAAGTAGAATGTCATTAACGTGGTGTTTGACACATAGAAAGCATGTGTATTATTTGAAAATATATATTGTTGAATGATTGACACTTCTAACTTTCCATTAATTTAGCAAATATATATGTAGAAGCTTCTCTGTATCAGGTACTATAATAGATGCTGAAGGTACAGCAGCACTTCTCTGTAGAAGCCACAACCAAGAAACAAAGCAGGTGAGTAAATTTTATGGTACATTTGAAGGCATTTGGTCTATTGAGAAAACTAATATAGAATAGAAGGACAGAGGACATTAGCAAATAGAATTATAAATGTAATTAAAAATTTAAAGAAAAAAGCTCAGGTCCTGACAGATTCACTGCTAAATTTTACAAGAAATTTAGAGAATTAATGCCACTAATGCTCTTTAAGAAATTTAAAAAGAAACAATACTTCCAAAATTATTTCTGGAGGTAAATATTACCCTGATTCTAAAACCAGAGAAGAACCCCACCAAAAAACAAAACTATAAGCTGATCTCTCTAATGAACATAGACACAAAAATACTCAATAAAATACTGGCACACAGAAAACAGTGAATCATTAAGAAGATTATATACCATGACAAAGTAGAATTCATCTCAGGGATGCAGGGATTGTTCAACATGAACCATATGAAGAAATATGAATGACAAATAAATACATGAAAAAATGTTCATCATCATTAGTCATGAGAGAAATGTAAATTAAAACCACACTGAGATTCCATCTCACTCCAGAAAGAATGGCCAGGATAAAAAAAAAGACTACCAACAACAAATGCTGGAGATGCTGTGGGGAAAAAGGAACTCTCCTGCACTGTTGTTGGGAGTGTAGACTGGTGCAACCACTGTGGAGGTCAGTCTGGAGATTCCTCAAAAACCTGGGTTTGGAAGTCCCATTTGATCCAGCTATTCCACTTCTAGGAATATTCCCAGAAGAACTGAAAACATCATACCACAGTGATATATGTGCACCCATATTTATAGCAGCACAATTTGTAATAGCCAGATCTTGGAAACAACTTAAGCGCCATCAACTGAGGAATGGATAAAAGAGTTGTGGCATTTTTATACAATGGAGTACTACTCAGCTATAACGAGTGATCCAGTGAGATATTTATAAGTAAATGGACACAACTTGAGACCATACTCGTAAGTGAAATAAACCAAACTCACATGTGTAAATACTGTATTGTCTCCCTAGTATGAGAGTTGATAAGAGTATATAAGATTTTATGTTAAGCATGAGTCCCCATCTCATAGCTTTGAAGCCTCTCAATATTTTCATTCATCAGTTGGAATGGTTTTATTCTATTTTGTTTGACTATATCATGCATGATGGTATGAACAGCTGTTTTGAAGAAAATAAAACATTATGACAGCTCTTGCTGATTTAATATCATCCTTCTTAGAAGTCCTACCATGCTTCTATTCTTCTACCACCATTGGTTCTATCTATCACATTGTGTCTTATTGGGATTTGAGTATGTGTGATAGTATAAACAAAATTTTTTATGAAAATGAGATATTATAGTACCCATTGATCATTCTCTGTTATTCGGTTCAGAATGCCCTGTAATTCTTTCACTCTTTGATGGTTTTATACTTTTTTGTTATGTTTGATATTATTGTATTTGAAACTATGCTTAACTATAGCAGAGAAAGAGATATTGTGATAGCTACTGTTAATGTCTGGTTGTTTTAATACAAAGTACTGTGTTGCCTTAAAAAAAAGTTATCTGCAGCTATTTCAAAGACATCAAAAGGCATTATGTAACTACTGTTGATTTTGTAATGTTTTGAAGCCCTATATCTCTTACACGGGTTTGTTTTGATTGGTTTTATTCTGTTTTCGCCTCTTTAAAATAAAATTAAAAAGTAATTTAAAACAGATCTAAGCACAAAAAAAGGAAAACTGAAATAATCTGTAATCCTATCTCTCTGATAACTCTTCCATAATTTTAAAGGCCTTTTATAAATTTGCAATAATTATATAACACTAATTATTTACGTTTAAGGTATCTTTTAAATGTTATTAAATATTTTTCTAAGTTTAATGTTAGTGGCTTCTATTATATTCTACTAAATAAATATATCACTTATTTAAACATCTTTATTGCTGAAGAATTGTTTCCCATTTGTCACATTTATAAATAATAATGAAAAAAATCATCTGAGTTCACACATTTTCTCACTCAGCTTAGTCTCCCTAGTACGAGAGTTGGTAAGAGTATATAAGATTTTATGGTAATCATGATTTCCTATTTCATTGCTTTGAAGCCTTTCAATGTTTTCATTCATCAGTTGGAATGGTTTTAATCTGTTTTGTTTGACTTTATTTTGCGTGATGGTATGACCAGCTGTTTTGCAGAAAACAAAACATTATGGCAGCCATTGCTGATTTAATATCATCTTGCTTAGAAGTCCTACCATGCTTCTACTCTTCTATTACTGTCGGTTCTATCATGTTGTGCCTTACTGGGATTTTAATATATGTGATAGTATAAACAAATTTTTTTATTGAAAATGAGATATTATAGTAGTCATTGATCATTCTCTGTTACTCGGTTCAGAATGTCCTGTAATTCTTTCATTCTTTTGAATGGTTTTATACTATTTTGGTATGTTTGATATTATTGTATTTGAAACTATGCTCAACTATAGCAGAGAAAGAGATATTTTGATAGCTACAGTTAATGTCTGGTTGTCTTATTGTAAAGTGCTGTTTTGCTTATGTTGTTTTGTTCTGATATGCTTTGTTTTGCCCTCTTTTGTTTTATTCTCTTTAAAATAAAAAAATAGCCAAAGTACAAAGCCATTCTTGACAAAAGCCATACAGAAAATTGAAATAAACTGTCTTTATTTTAATCTGATAAAAGCCGTCCATGACAAACCAATAGTTAATATTGTATTAAATGGTCAAAAACTGAAAGCTTTCTAAAATCAGGAGCAAGACAATGGCATCCACAATCACCTCTCTGATTCAATATAGTTATGGAAACACTAGCTAGAGCAATTAGACAAGAGAAAGAAATAAAAAGAATAAGGACAGGAAAGGAAAAAGTTAAAATATCATTTTTGCAGATGATGTGAATCTCTACATAGAAGACTCCAAAAGCTCCACCAAAAGACGTATAGATTTAATAACCAAATTCAGTTGTGTAGCTGGATACAGTCAACGCTCAAAAATCAAAATCATTCCTGTACACAAACAACAAAATCACAGAGAGAGAAATTAAGGAAACCACATCATTTACAGTAGCACTAAAAATAAAATACTTAGGACTCAATTTAATAAAAGAAGTAAAAGATCTATACCTAGACAGCTACAGAACTCTGAAAAAGGAGATCAAAGAAGATATCAGAAAATAGAATAATGTCCTTTGCTCATGAATGGGAAGAACCAACATAGTGAGGAGATCAAAGAAGATATCAGAAAATAGAATAATGTCCTTTGCTCATGAATGGGAAGAACCAACATAGTGAAAATGGCCACACTCTCAAAATTGTTATACAGATTTAATGGCATTCCAATCAAAATAACATTAGCATAACTCACAGAAAATTCATTTGGAACCAGAAGAGATCTAGAATAGTAAAAGCAATTCTGAATAGCAAAGGCAAGTCAGGGGGCATCACAATCCCTGACTTGAAATTATTCTACAAAGTTACTGCAATAAAATCAACATGGTAATGGCAAAAACAGACCTGAGGATAAATGGAAGATAATAGAAAATGAAGACGCAACTCCAAACACACTAAAGTACCTTATCTTTGATAAAGGAGCCAAACATGTTCACCAAAGAAAGACAGTCTGTTTAATAAACAGTGCTGGAAAAGCCAGCTTTTCACATGCCAAAGACTAAAACTAGACCCATGTCTATCACAATGTACTAAGCTAAAGTCAAAGTGGATCAAATATCTAAATATTTAAACAAACACTAAATATACTGGAAGAGAAAATAGGTAGAAATCTTGAAAATATATGTTTAGGCAGAGGCTTCATCAATAAAACTCAAACTGCACAAGCAATAATTTA
>PVJX010030994.1:0-21571 GCA_004027295.1 Dolichotis patagonum
AAGAAGAGGAGGAGGAGGAGGAGGAAGAAGAAGAAGAAGAAGAAGAAGAAGAAGAAGAAGAAGAAGAAGAAAACAGGAGGAGGAGGATAAGGAGGAGGAGGAGAAAAAGAAAGAGGAGGAGGAGAAGAAGCAGGAGGAGGAAGAGGAGGAGGAGGATGAGGAGGAGGAAGAGAAAAAACCAGAGGATAGAAAAGCTACAAAATAATCTGGCCCTATGTAACTGAGGGTAAACACTGACATATTTATCTGGTGTAGATCAGAGGCTTTCACCATGGTCTAACCATCTCTAAGAACTCCAGTATTCCAGTGAATCTTAACTTGGTAGAACATTTTTTTCTAGAACACAATAATAATAACATATTCTCTAGGCAATTGACTAGTTGACCTGCAGAGTGGGCTGAAATTTTATCATTGAAACTGAGGCCCTATTCTCCTAAGCACACAATGTTTAGCTGGAACTAAAAATAAAAATTATCTTACTGATATGCTATTCCTTTACATGATTTTGTTTACCTTTTAATCCTCTATACTACAGAAGTATCTGTTTATGGAGGAGAAGAAGGGTGATGTATTCCTCCCTACTTGGTATATATCCACAAGTATTGTCCCTTTTTCTTCTCTTCCCCTCCTCTCCTTCTTTCTTTTTATTTTTCTCCCTTTTCTTCTTGTTTTCTCTTGCTTTCGCTCTCATTTTCTGTGTCTCTCTCCTTCTCTCCTAGAAATAACTGTTTTCTTTTCAAAGTGTTCTTATTCAATCTACACCAATATCAGAGGTCAAAGGGATCTCAGGAGTGTTTTCCTTAGTTTGTTAACTTACCCGTGCTGCATTTTGCAGGCTCATGGTCTCACTCTTAATTCTGTTAAGCTGCAGAAACTTTTGTGGCCACAGCTGGTTTCCTCTTACTAGGCTACTCTTTTATTTTTAGCTTTGACCTCCCAGTCCTACATGGACCAGCTCCCAGACTTTAAAAACTGCTTCTTTATAGCCTTTCAAAATTGAGTGCTGCTCTTGCGACCCAGCTTCTTAGTCTTGAGTTACCAACGACTTCCAAATCATGTTTCCCTTGCTAGTGACATCAAGGAGGAATTTTCTAACTTCAAGAAAAATGGACAGAAGGGCTAAGGTAGAGACAGACACCCCCATATCTGGCAATTAAAAAGCTACTGTTAATTTCTTATTGTCCTGTCATGAACTCTTGTACTGTTTTCACAACTTTGTTAGATTTGGCTTTGTTCCGTCATGTTTTGTTAGATTTTACTCTGTTGGATGGTAGGGACAGCTATCTTGAATATAATGGTGTATATTATGTTAATCAAGGGTTCCTATTATATTCTTTTGAAGTCTTGTAATGCTTTCATTTGTTTATTTGGTTTTATTCTGTTTTGTTTTGTTTGATTTTATTATGAGTGATGGTATGAACAGCTATTTTGAAGAAAACAAGACATATGGTAGCCACTGTTGATCTCCTATCATCTTGTTTTGAAGTTCTGTCATGTTTTTGTTGTTCTGTTTTGTTTGGTTTTATTCTGTTGTGTTTTATTTCATTTTATTATGTGTGATGATGGACACATTTTTGTATATGGACAACATTTTTGAGGAGAATAAGATATTATAGTAGCCATTGTTCATATCCTATTATCTGGTTTTGAAGTCCTGCAATGCTTTCATTCTGGTTTTGTACTGTTTTGTTATGTTTGATATTGTGTGTGAAGGTATGGTCAACTGTTTCAAAGAAAACAAGAGAAATTCTGGTAGCCACTGCTGATGTCCTGTTGTCTTGTGAAATCCTGTGTTGCTTGCATTGTTGTGTTCTGATATGCTTTGTTCTATTCTGTTTTATTCTCTTTAAAATAAAAAAGCAAAATAAATGAATAAATAAAAAGCATATGTAAAAAATAAGCCCCTTTGTTCTTTGGATGTTTTATCTCTTGCATGTTAGAAAGCACACATCTCCTTCCTGTCTGTTTAAGGTGTGGAATGTAAGGAGGATGGAAAGAATGAAAGAGTAGAGCATAGATTATTCATCACCTTATTTCTTTATGCTTCTACATGATTAACAATCTCCTTGTTAAAAAGCTCTGTAAGTCAATCTATAAAGATAGTGCTAAGGGGGGCTGGGGATTTAACTAAGTGGCATAAGCTCCTGCCTGGCAAGTGCAAGGTCCTGAGTTCAATCCCTGGACCAAAACCAAAAAAAGAAAAGATAGTGCTAAAGAACTTGATATCAACTCCATTAGCAGAATCCAGAAAGCTACTAAGTTTAATTTACCTAGCAGATGGGCGGTCATATTCAGGTTGCTGGGTTATATGAGTGTCAAAGAGTCAGTGTGTAATTCATGTCTTGCATAAGGGATCCTAAGTGGGAAGGGTATGAAAGGGGTTGGAAGCCAGTCCATTTCTACTTTTCTGCCTTGCGCCCTAGCTAGGGCTGCAATCCCCAGAGGAAAGCGTAAAAACTTTTTTTGCCACACAAAAGAATCATTACAGGCCAAGCCTGTAATGAGCAAGCTTGGCAGATTGTTATCATGGATAAGGGAATGTCCTTTTGCAAACTGATCTTCCCAGAGCAGGGGGTTCAGTAGAGTAGCAAGGGCAGAGGCTCACTATCGCCTCTTGTCCATCTTATAAACATAGAAATAATTTCAATTTCTTTAAATGAAGATATAGTATCAATAGTGTTTTTAAAAATTTTATTTAGCAGTAAAATTATTTCTTCCAATGAATTTTGGGTAACTTCATGTCAAAATCAGATATACTATAGTAAAATTGAATGTGGGGCATCTCCTCCTAAACTTTGGCTTATTGTGAACTTTGGTTTAAGAATTTCTCACATCTGAATTATTTTCAATAAAGCATCAGAGAGTTTAAAATAAAGCAAAATAAATTTCCATTAGGTTACTAAACTTATATTCTTATATCCTCAAAAGATTTACCACTGTGCAAATGTACAAGGTATAATTATAATGTGTTGTTACTCATGAATCTACTCCTCCTTTGTCTTTATTTTATTCTCTAAAGAGACTAAGGCTTTAAAAATAGTCATCCTGTTGCATGGAATGGTAGCACCAAGCTGAGAATCAGAAAGACATCGTTTATTTCATGGAAAGTTATAAAACAAATGACATTCTTTGTTCTTTATGTTTTTAATAACTGTCCTTTTCTCACAGTGCAGTAGTGTGCTTTACTGTCCAACAACTCTGCATGTTTTAGTTGCTACAAGTGCATATTCATATATAAAGCCATGGCGGCATCCTCTTGGTACACGTGATTCCAGACCAGTTTCTCCTTATTACTTTTTCATTTCAGTTCAGTCAAATTCCTTCTGAGAGTTCTATGCAGAGAAATGTGTCATACTTAAGGAAGAGGCTTTATCATGCATTTATTGTATTTATTGTATTTATCTTGTTTCAAGCCTTTTATCTTAAACTAAGTATTCTTTTTTCTTTTTTTCTTGCTCGGGTTGTGATGATCAGTTTTATGTGTCAACCTAGGTATGCTATCATACCCAAATACTTCTTCACACATTAATGTAGATGCTGCTGTGAAAGTTTTTTTAAATATTAAACCAACATGTAAATCAATGGACTTTGAGGACAGCAGATGACCTTAACAAGTCAGTTGAAAGCATATATGAAATACAGTGTGAAGAAAGAGCCAGATTGTTTACTTCTATGTTTTCAACATGACACCCTGGTCGCAAACTGTATGAGGAAGGGAGTTCTACCAGTAAGCAATTCTGTAGCAAGGACAACCTGGGTGTCCTGTAATTCTGATGCTATCTACCTGTAGCTCCAGTCAGGCCCCACAAGTTGAGGGCTCAGCTTCATAAAACTCCTCCACCCAACACCCACACTTCACAAGTTGGGGCCACAGGAACTCTTGATAATCAGATATAATTTGAGGACATATTTCTCTCTCTCTCTGTCTCTCTCTCTCTCTCTCTCTCTCTCTCACACACACACACACACACACATGACTTTCAAGCTCAAAAATTGGCTGGAGTAGCTCACAGAACTCAAGGTTTATTTATTTGTCAGTTTATCATAAAGAATATATTAAGAGACAATGTTTAACAACCAGGTGGGAGAGATACAAAGGACACAGAGTTTCCATGCATTCTTTGGGTGTCATGGAGCCTCCATGTACATAGTGACCCCAAGGAGACTCTTCATAGTTCAGAGGTTTTCATGGAGGCATAATAACAGAGGCACAGTTGATTATGAATTGAATCTCAACTACTTTTGTAAGGGAGTGTGATAGTAGAGCTAAACGTTCCAAGTTTTTAATCAGGGCTTGGTTTTTGTGGTGACCCACTCCAATCCAGAATCCCACTAAAAGTGGTTTTATCAGGGCAAAAGATAGGAAATTTCCAGTCTCCCAGGAAATTTCAAGGTATTAGAGGCTCTGTATCAAGACACTGGCTTAAAGATCAAATAATAGAATAAAATGTTCCTCTAACATCCTTATTACCCAGGAAACTGTAAGAGTTTTAGAGGCCTTTGCCAGGAACCAGGATAGTAACAACCAAACCAGAGATAAGAACCAAAATATGGATTTCATTTCGTATATCATAAAACTGCATATGTACACAGTCAAATATCCTAAGGGTTTTTCTTCTTTGGAGAGCCCTAACTAATGCCCAGGTTCTTGGTTCTGGCCTGGAAAATCTCTCATGTTGTTGTTCACCTTTACTCTCACACAGATGACCACCAGAATTCCAGTGGAGGCTGTATCAACATTTCCTATAAGTTGTATAATATAAGCATCTCTGATTAATTACTGTTGACTAGCCAAAAGGCAAATATTTAATTAAACCTTGAGAGATAATAAAATTGCACATGAATTATCTATCAAAGAGCACATAGGTCTGTACATTTCATTAAGATAATTTAACTAATAATCATAGCTCTTATACCTAATCTTTCTTTGGGCAGGTTGATTATATTTTTTAAAGCGAAGTTCCCTAGAGGAATGGCATTGTCTTTTCTAAAGCTGTGTGTTTATTGATTTGTGTTTACTACTCATCTATGTACATTAGAAGCACTACTGATCAAATTACAGATGAATGAACTTTTTCATGTGCAAACTCAAGAGTAATAATGCACTAGTTTGAATGGAAATGATGCCTTGTAAGAGAAAATATTTAGCTGACAGGAGTAAAGCTTGGTTTTGCATTGGTTTTCATATGTACTTGTATTTTCTAGTGCTTTCTTGTTGCTACTGTCTGTGAGTCTATACAGGACATAGAGTATCACTGAAGTATTGGTTGAAGAAGTTTTGAATGCTTCAGGAACTCGGGTGCTTTAATTTGACTGTTTTGAGATCCAGTAAAAACTTAAAAATTTCTACTCTGCTCTACAAGAACTGAACAGAAGTAGCTGAGAGATAACCAATTCAGACTCCAAGAGATTTTTACTGAAGAGGATGAGGCAGGAAGCTTCTCAATTCAATTGCCAGGACTGAACATTCAGGTGTATGAGTTTACCCTGAAGAAAGAGAGGGAGAGAAAGAGAGAAAGAGAGAAAGAGAGAGAGAGAGAGAGAGAGAGAGAGAGAGAGATATTACCAGAGAACTGCTGAAACACCTTTCTTATGTTTTTGTGTTGTTTTTTTGTATTATCATGTTATTTCTTTTACGGTGTCAGTAGTTAATAATAAGTTGTGTGTATGTTTTTAGTAGCATATTTTGCAATTAAAAGTTTGCAAATAAAAGCTCTTTATTGGCTGCACTCATTCTTGGGAAATATATTTTGAATTTTTCTCTCTTATGAAATCATAATTCTGGGAAATAATGGCCAACATCCAGGTTCCTTATGATTGATGCCGCTCTTCCAGATTTTAGTCATACTTCTCACGTTGCAAGAACCTGTTTAACGCAACGGAGAAGGCACATTGCTACCTTCATGATGCAGGCTGTTGATCTCTATGATTAGCTGTCCCTGCTGGAGTGCTTGACATGGGTTATTAAAGAAGATGGTATCTGATGCAATGGCGCTCGAACACCTCAGGATACTCTGCACACATTATTCTGCAGTATAGCTTGTTTCTCATGTAAATGACACTGCTGGAAAAACCCCAGTGAGGCTGTATGGATTTGTTCTAAGAACTATTCCACAGTATAGGCAGTGTCTGCAGCTCTTAGAGTGAGGAGAATTAAACCAATAAATGAGCAGACAAAACCCTGAACAAGGTTCAGAGTGGCATATTCCTCAACTTATTCAGTCAAGTGGGTAGTCATACGCTCATAACAATGTTTCAGTCAGTGACAGGTTACATATAGATTGGTAGCCCCATAATATTACATTGCCTAGTGACATCATAGCTTCTTAATCTGCTTCTGCATGTGAGAATGTGCAGACAACAATGAAATTGCCTAAGTTGCCTCAGAATCCGCCCCCACATTTAAGCAATGTATGACTGTAGTTTGTATTATGTTTCTATAATTATGCAATTGTGTCAATAATAAAGAAGTCTTCTATTATAAAGATGGAATGGGCATATTTAAAACCATTTTATGCATAAGATTCAAAGGATTAACTACCTATAAAATAATACTCAGGCAAAAGACTACTTAAACTTGTTTAAATTCAAAGATACACATTTTATAGGTTAGGTTCTGTTGTACTGATCTCAGATTTTCTTCACTGATTTACATTGCATAGTTTAAATGCATAAGATTATAATTCTTGTCACAGTTATAGCCTCCTTGCAATTCATCATTCCTGCAGTTATTTATTCATTGGTTTATTTTGGAGTTACTCTTACGGGTCAGGCATTGTGCTAGCTCTTGATGACACAAAACTAAGTACAACACACTAAGTAATAAAGACTAGGACAGTCTAGAAAGAGACAAGCTGGGTAAACTGAGAGCTCATATCCATAGTCAGACAGATGTTTCGCAAAAGAAAACCAACCCCAGCCAGCATCCTTTCGTTGCCCTTCTCTATACCTGCCTTAGTCACGCATCCTTTTCAGTACTAATACAAATGATATTTCTTATTTCTTTCTTTCTTTCCTCCTCAAAAACATGGTAAGTTTGAAATTCTGACTGATTTAAACCATGGGGCTTAATAGAGGAATAATGATTTATTGGCACAGCTGAAAACAATCCTCGTTGATTTAAGACATTTAGTGAACCTGATACTAAATTGTTTCTCATTTGAACAGAAATGCAAATATGCAAACATGGAAATAAATGCTTAACATTGGACCTGAATGCAAAAACGTGGCCAATAGCAAAGCAGGGTAGAGGCAGAGGAGAGTTGATTTAAACACAACCCCAAAATTGCTACAAAGATAGAGAACCAAAGGGAGCTGAAATGAAACCTGCGACCAGCTGAGAGTCCCTCAAGTTAAATGCAGAGACTTTCATTCTTGTGTGCAGTTATTTAGACTGAAAATGGAAACGTGCAACTGTGAGGCAGCCCTCATTCATGCATAATTGAAACACCCAAGGGTAAAATACTGAGGCACAATGGATGACATCTGATAAAAAGAGAGCAAGGGAAAAGAAGAAGTTAAAAACAAGATACAAGACCCTGGGGACCACAGAGAAGAATACCTGACACAGGCCAAATAATCTCAAATAAAAATATCCGAATTACCAGACAATACAAATACAAAGATGAATGCATGGATGAGACATGGAGACTGGGTAGGAAAAATTCTTAGAATATGAAACATTAAGGAATCAGTCACTGGTGAGTAAAACTCTTACTCTAACAAAATGCAATCACAATAGTCTTTGTATATTATTCTCACATACATTTGTGACTTCCTTAACAGTAAGTTCCTAAAAACGCATTGCTGGGTGATTTTATAACTGTGCAAACATCACATGGTGTATTTACACAAACTAAAACAACAGTGACATTATTAGGCAATATAGCCTTATGGGGACCTCCATAGTATGCATAGTCTATTATTAACCAAAATATCATTGTGTAGTATGTGCCTTACATAGGAACTAAATAGAATTAAATAGAATTAAATTAAGCCCAAGAGTCATTGTCTTTGAAGAAGTTATATTCTAATTGACTGCATGACATATGTATATTCATATATTTGTATAGAGTATGTATGCATAAATACAATTTTTTAACTTACTTGAAGAATTGGTAAGTGTACATATGTCAATTTGTATTTAGTCAACTTCCCAATTGTAAAAGATGAAATTCATTTTATTAGGAAGACTTACAGAAAAGCACAATTTGTTATAAATATTTTAAGGATAAATATGATTGTCTATTCTGAAAACAATGAACAAATAATGCAATTTTCTAGTCTATGTTTCTTGGCAAAGTTATAGATGGTCTGTTGAGTGATTATAATAAATCAGGCACAATCCTGGGCCCTCTGGACTATCTCATGTAACTGTCACAAAAATTCCTTGACAAAATGCTATTGCTCACATTTTAGGTTGGAGCTGCTGAGACTCAGAGAAATTGTCATACAGTCTTGAATGTAACCTAAACTTTCCCATCATATATTTCTTCCGCTTTCTTCTAAAGATGAAGAGACAAGCTTGGCTAAGGAAGTTTTCACAGTACAACCTTTCTAGTGTTGGGCTAACTTTTTTTTACTAGCATTTTCACTAACAAAGTGAATATTGAAAAAAATCAAAATAAGTGTGTTTTACTTTATTAAAAAGAAATGTCCTCAGGTCCTGTGGAACACGTGTAACAGCAGTCTTGCAGAAAATAGAGAATTGCATGATCAGCATCCAACTCCACCCATGTAGACCCCACCTTCTTCCCATCTTACATCGCTTAATTTTTCAAAAATATTTTTTGGTGCTGCCATTCCCCTGCAACTTCTGTCCTCACTGGTCTCCATTCTACATGGCCCTTAATGTTTATATTCATATGGGAAACATTTCTACCATTCCTGTTTTCTGATGCTTTAGAATAAGCATTCAAGAATCATAGTTTCAGAGTCTAGTGATCAACAGCCCATCACTAGGTAGTAAAACTCAAATATGTGGAAACAGTTTTAGATGGGTTAAATATCTTATTGTGGATCATATGGACAGTCACTGAACATAAAAGTATCTTTGAGAATAAAGATATTACAGTATATGATTCTACTGTATTGAAAACATCCCTTTCAACTAGAAATTGAGGCTGGTTCCAAATTTAAAAAAAACATTGAATTTATAGAATTAAGCTACTATAGTAGCTTATAGTAGCCAGGAATATAGAATTTAAATTTGCTGGTCATCTCAGTGATGATTTCCAGCAATAGTTTACCAGGATTAATGGGTCTACTACTTGAGATCAATGCTCAGAATCATTTTCCTTCCAATTTAACAATATTCTTCTTATGTTTTGGTAGTCTTTGTAAAACCTCCACATATTTATATCGCAATTAAATAAATGAAAATCAATGAAATGGCTATTGCCTTTCCACTGTGCAGAGAATCCTGAACAAACTGATAAAGTAAATATTGAAAGTGGAATTAAGATGTTTACACATTCCCCTGTTATTATCTCTTAGTAAACATATTCCAGCTGAATGGGCCTCATTCACATCCAAAAGCTACTCAGAGTTTTTCTAATTATCCTACTCCCTTCCCACCCAAAATGATCTGTGTAAATAATCTCTGGTTTCTTAAGGATACAGAGCCCACACTGTGATCTGAACTTACATAGTTTTACTGGTACCTGTCCTAGGTCAGGAAGAAGACAGTGTGTTTGCCTTCTGAAACACTAGTTTTCTAATTTCCAACATGAAATGTAGAATGAGCTTTTTCACAGAATGTATGGATTCCGTTATAATGTAAAGCTGAAGCAAGTTTTGATGCCTTCTACACCTGATGAGAGTATCCTCAATTTAATGAAGGCCAGCCATTTTGATTTCACTTATCTAGGTAAAATAAAACTTCTAAACCCAAGGTTCTGAAAAGATAGACTATCTATGGTTCTAGCAATTTGAAAGACCCCAACAACTGAAGTTGTTTTTTCTAGCTGGGAAAGAATATCTCCACAGATAGACATGAGGACAGTCATTTTTTCCTAAGTTCCTTCTGAGAAGAACTATGAGAATTTTCTTATGAGTTTGACTGTATATATTGTGCCCAAGGTGAGCAGCCAGACCTTTAGTGGCTGGTCTTTCTGTGGATAAGTGTCCTTCCCCCACAAGCTCTGAAATCCTATAAATTAAAAGGATGAAGAAGAGACAGAGAGAGGATGTTTGTTTTGTCATAAAGAGCATTGAACTTGCTCTCTTTTTATCATGTGGATGACAGATTAAACCTGTTTGACCAAAGGCCTCTCTTGCTTGGCTGATATTTTAAGGGAAAATGATACTCATAGGAAAGTGGCACATAGTTTATCAATACTTCTCAACTCTGGATAGATGTTCCTTATGTATGCATTCATCCACTGTTTTACCTATGAGTCATTTTCATTTTTTATTTTTTATGTGGACCACCAAGTTCTATCTCAGAGCTACTCTTCCAGAAACTCCAGAGTTGGATGCACAATGGATGCATTTTGACTATCTGCTCAGAATAAAAAGAGAATATCTTAAATGGTAGCAATTAGATTCATTAGTGGATGTGTCATCCAGGATTCATTAGAGGAAAAGAATATATGTTATATGAAGGATTCACAAAGTGGTCTCACAATGACTACCTATGAAATCAGGGGTGACAGAAGGTAAAGTGGCCATCTCTTACACTGGAGGCTGGAAGATGCAGTCGAAAGTCAAAAGCATTGCAGAATCCCATGTGAGTCCTTGGAAAAGCAGAGAGCCTGCATCAGAAAGCTGAAGAGCCTATGCTGGAGACATAGATTTAAAGGTAAGGTGAAGACGGGAGCTCCTCCCAAGAAATAAAAGGGCACATTTTCTTCTTCTTTCACATTTTCTTCCACCAAAGTTAGAAGCCAATTGGTTGGTGCCACCCACAGACAGAGCAGGTCTTTCCTCTTCAGTTTGTAGCTTATAAACTGATCATCCAGACACAGCCAGAACTGTGCTCCACTAATCCCTCTAGGTGTTTCTTATTCAAATTGGCATCATAATTAACTTTCGTATAACATGCTGCTTAAAATAAAATGGTTTGCACCTATATTTATCTATTACTGCTGAATTAATTTATTTTTATCCTTTTCCTTTTGGTTTTCTAAAATTCCTCTTTAAAGATTTCTCACTTATGTCATTCAACCATTAAATTGAAAACACTGTCTTTTGATTATTCACTGGTAATCAGTGGTGGATATTGGCTATTTAGTCAATTCTAGTTCTAATAATAATTCTATACAACTTAAAGATGTAAGTAGATACTAATATCCAGTAAGCAAGTAACAATGCAAAAAAGCTGTAGTTGCTTATAGTGAAGTTCATAATGGTGATATCCCTTGGTCTCAATGTCCTGTTCTACCCACGAGCCCCACAACAAGCACACCTGGTCTAAGAATTTCACCCAAGGCAGGGCATCAGATGAGAACACCTTTTTTTTGGATACATGCCATCTAACATATCATACATAAATCTCTGTATTCGCAGCTCAACCTGCAGTGAGAGTGATGAAGTAGAAGAGTTGAATACCATGTATAAGAAGGGATTAAAATTTCTAAAACTAACTGAGAAAAGAAGGGAACAAATGCTTATTTGTACTCAGATCAAAGAGCCCACAGTGCACTCCTGGAGCTGAGAGGAGCTATTGTATTAGGAGTCTCTAGAGGATCAGAACCAATAGAAAATGTGTGATTATAAGATGATACTCACTAGATTGCCTGAGACGTTCAGAAGTTGCAAAGTCCCAAAATGACTGTGTACAGGCTGCAGAGCTGAAGAAAGTGGTACCTGCTCAGTGGGAGCTCTCAGAATACGAAAGAGGCCAATGACACAGTCCAATCCGAGGCTGAAACCAGAAAGCTCCCCTCAGTACTATTAATGAAAATCCATAGTCAGTGACTGAAGAATTCGCAGTTTGACATCCATAGGTGAAGGTAATAACCACCACCACCAGTATCACCACCACCACAACAATAAATACACCTGTTCATGAAGGATTGAGCGTGGGAACTTGAACTTCTCCCTTCTTCCACTTTTTCCTTCCTTCCAAGCCCCCAGTCTGTTCAGTGTTGCTGCCTACACTCAGGTGGTTCTTCCACATTCAGTTGGATGACTTACATACAAAATCATATTTGGAAACACTAGGAATTATGCTTTACCAGTTTCCTAAGCATCCCTCAGTGCATTAATGTTGACAACAAAAATTAGCCACCTCAACTATAAACTATAATCAATCAATGTGTTAATCTATCACACTGCAAAACGGTACCATGATAAGTTATGTGATTTTAAAAATGCTATACATAAAATAGAGAATGATTTGGAAATGGAGGAGGAGAAGGACAGTTAAAAGTCTCTAGAGAGGGGCTCAAATATTTGACAACTCCAGTTCATCTTCTACCCTGCTATGTAAATTTATGTGGTCTTCAGTTACACAAGGGAACATAAATTTTCTAAACCTCAGTATGAGATTCATTCATGAGATTATGAATAACTGCTTTATAACAATGTGGGCAGAATGAGAAAAAATAATCTATAAAAAGTGCCAGAACCACAGTGATTTTTGGTTCAAGGATAGAGACTTTGTTTAGGAGTAATAAATTATAGAAAAGAAAATATTTTACTCAAGCTAATTAAGGCTTACATTTTTTAAATAAGATGCTCATATCAAACTATAACCTTACTTAACTGAAATAGAAAATACTCTAGATATCTATAGAAATCTAATAAATGAAAGGAAAAGGATTCAGGACCAAACGAGTGTTTACAAAAGTAGCGTTTGTAGAACTGAATGTTAATGTCATTTACTGTATGGGTAAACATCAAATAAAAAGAAATCTTTATCCATGACATAAAAGATACATAATTTAAAGAGACAGACAAAAATATTGTATCAAATACCTATGACCTGTAACTCTGATGGCCTAAAAAATGCCAAGGGTCTACATATTCCCCAAATCATTATCCCTGGGCTATACCATGGCTCCATCTGATCTGGAAGCAAGATCAGAGTGATACTTGCTAGAGAAACCACAATTAGTACCAATGGAAATAGCACTGTATCTTTGTAATAGAAATTACATTTTGTCACTGTTGTGCAAGAACTGAACATGGAGAGAATGGGTCTTTATGAGCTGGGGACTATCAGGATTTACCTATTAAAACCCATTTTAGAAATTAGAACTAGGTATTAATGTTGGCCTTAGGCAAGTCACTTGTTAAACTTCTGGAAATCTCAATTTTTTTTCTTTGATAAAAGAGACATAATAAGCTGATGACAAGCTCTCATGTCTTTTATCTTCTCCTTATACTTGTGCCTACCTTCCAGTGGTCTAGATCAGTGTCATTTGGTTCCCTCTACAGAAAAACAAAGCCAAGGAAACCTTTGAGCACCGATGTATGTTTGTATTTGTTGTTGCCTAGCCATTGGCCTTGAAAACAGGAACATACTAATTCCAATCTTATCAAGTTGTCAGCTTCATTTTGGATCTGACTTTCTGACACATTAATGATAGGTTGATTGCAAAAATTGCACTGGTTCTGGATCCAGACAGCCTAGGCTCTAATTTTAATAGACACGTGACTCTGAGTAAGTTTGTTAACTTTCTAGACACTCAAGAAACTACTATAAAATATTCAATACTCAAAACCTTGTTTCATTTATTACCCACCCACAGCTGACTCCAGGTCTAATTGAATCCTTCAGGTCTTTGATTATCTGCTTGAAATTTCTTCTTCCTTTCCTTGTGACTCCTACTTCCCAGCACCTGACAAATTCTCTTATCCTGATTTATCATGTAGACCAGTGACACTAACGCCCCCCCCAACACACACACATCAACTGACCTGGTAAGAATGCTTGCAATAAAAGTGGGTTCACAGAGACAGTCTCTTAGAGGATGTGGTGTGGTTATGTGCACCCAAGTTTGGGTGTACAGATAGAGTGGCAGAATAGATTTTAGGAGTCTTGTAAAGATCTTTACATTTATCACGCGCTCTTCCGGAAATGGGCCTGTAAATGAGAGTGCAGCTATAGCCTAAACTATGTCTATTACTACAATTCATAGTATTGGATTTTTTTTCCATTGACTCACTTATGAATTCCACATAGATTTGCTTAATTAGATGCCAAACACAGCCCTGGTCTTGAAAGTCAAATGACTTATTGGAGTGAAGGTTCACAAGCAGCTGTTTTATATGAATTAAGTTGCATAGGATTGAGAACTTTACTAAAAGAATGATAAAAAGACTCAGTGTTTAAGTTTGTTTCACATGATCCACCATCATTGATTTGTATATGATTCTTATGTGAAGAGTGATTCGAGGGAAAAGCTAAAGGAAACTTAAAATATTTCAAATTGTTTTAGTGTTGGATATTAAATCTAGAGCACTGGGCAGGTTAGGGACAGTGTGGTTCTAACACTGAGCTATACTCCCAACCCTAAAGAAACTGTTTTTAAGAGATTCATGAGACATGGGTATATAGAGTTATTTTAGTGTCAAAGTGTGATTTGGAGTTGGAGAAGGAACCATTCTTCTCATTAAGGGATTAAATATACAATGGAATGGTGGTGCACACATAGAATCACAGTGCTCTGGCAGGCTGGGTCAAGGGGATCACAAGAGCCCAGCTTGGACAACTTAGTGACATAACCAAACCTGTCTCAAAATTAAAAATAAAAAGGGCTGTGGATGTAGCTCATTGCAAATGCCTTGGAATCAATTCTCAGTATTCCATATCTATTTGTAATTATATATGTTATATTTATATGTGATATTTATGCGTATGTATTTATATATGATTATATATCAAATATACATCATACACATGACATGTATGTATTATATGATATATGATATATGTATATCATGTGTCATATGCATATCATATACTATTTTATGTAAGTAAAATGTATCATATGTATTTATAATACATTATTTATATGTGATATATATGACATGTGTATATTATATGTATGATATATATGTATATAGTATGTATATTGTATATATATGCCATGTGTATATATGATACATTTATTTATATACACATTTTTATATATGATATTTATATACATATCTACATGTGCCAGGGTTTTAAATCAATGAAGATTCCAATAACTGCCTAGGGACATCTCTAGACTCTCGAGTACACAGAGTACCCGTAGTACCCAGAGCTTTCGGTTTGGGTGTGGAAACTGTCACGAAGGGCACTAGAACAATGGTCACAATGAGGAGGGTGGGTGAAAGTGGCTTTAGTGAGTGTGGAGAGGACACAGGCTGCAACTAGAAAAGTTGCACCTAAGAACACATAAGACACTTTCTGAGACTTTAGAAATCATGGGTAAGATGACACATGAACACAGAGTCCTGTGGGATTGTCACTATTTTTGATAATATCTGGGAAACTGTGGTTACTTATAACCAATTAATTTGGGTTAACAAGGTGTTACCACTGAGAGAAATAAAAGGATAATAGCCATTTTAACTATAATATTATCAGGTTTTTCATCATATTGCTTTTAAAAAGTCAAGGTATGGGGCTGGGGATTTAGCTCAGTGGCTTAAGTGCCTGCCTTGCAAGCACAAGGTCGTGAGTTCGATCCCCGGTATCAAAAAAAAAAAAAATAGTCAAGGTATGGTCAGGATCAGTTTCTCTGTAGGAATGTGAGTTTTGAGTGACAAGATAAGCAGAAAGAGTATATTTGTTGCTAAAGTCTGTTTTTCTCACTTCCAAGAAGAATTATGTGTATATTTTACAATAAATTATAAAGATTCCTACAGTCTTAATGTAGTAAAATGCTGTGGTGCATCTGGGAGAGAAGAAAGAACAGTAACAGACAAAATTTTAACATCCCCAAAAGGAGTAAGGAGTGTCCATAGAAACTTCGAAATTTCAACTTGGTGAAGGAGAAGCTCATACTCAGTCTTCTTCATCTTAACTGTGATTTTCTCTTTGCCTTTCTCAGATTGTCAGTTCCTTCCACCCAATCCCATCATCCTATCAACCTGGACGACAGTGGGCGGAGCAGTAGAAGAGAAACCTGAACCTGGGAACCTGAGTCTCTGTCCCTTTTGTCTTCAAATGTAGGTCAACTCAAACTGGCACGATCAACCTATCCTACTCTTATATTTCTTCTACCATATTTCACTAGAATTTAATTTATGATATATATGTACACTGTTTAAGAAAAATGAAATGCTAACTTCCTGGAAATATGTTTTTTCCAAATATGCATCTTTCTACTATTAATTAATATTTTTTGTGTACACATAAGATATATGTAAAGCATTGCATCATTGGCTTAAAAGAGCAATTTGGCTGCTACTATGTTCATCCAAATGCTCCAATTAGTTTGGTGCTCTCATAATTATGAATAATTCAGTTTGCATTTATGCATGAAATGTTTATTCCCATAATTGTAACAAGCACTTAAATTAATTACACTATAACCTCTTGATTCTACAGGCCAACTGTTGAGTCTTTTTGTTAATACTTTGGAATCATGCCTTTTTATTTTTGAATTTTCCTCCTGTCTTTGATGTGTTGTTTCTTATCCTTGTTTGGAATTCTCCATGGATTATTCTCAGAATAATCTTGTAGTTTTCTTTTATGACTGAAACTTTGCATTTTAACAGTTGTCTAGAGATAGTTTCTTCCTTGTGAAAAATCAGTTTTAATAACAGAAAAAGGAAAAATGCCATAAATCTGCACTAACCACATAAAGCTGAAGTCTCTGAGAGACTGATTAACATGGAGACTCTACACAGGTTTTTCAATAATTAGAGGACGTGCTTGCATGGAGCCGTTACTGCTCTGGCCTTGAAGCCATTTCCCAGGGCAGCCAGCAATTATTACAGCCTGGAGTACATTTCTGATATTCCCTGCCTCTAGCTATTGAAGCTGTTTTCAAATAAAGGTCTCTTAATATCACAAAAAGTTAACATCACCCTGGATGAACAACACTTTTCTGCTAATACCTACACTACTTAGTGGAGAGAGTGTCCTTGGAGAGAAGGCAATTAGAAATTCCTAATTTGTTGTTCATCCAGCCATAAAAGGTTAAGAACATTCTGGTCTCTGATTACATGAACAGAGCAAAGGGCAGATCTGACCTCCCGCAGTGCCCTAGCTAACCACCTGCCCTATCGGCAAATGCTGCTGACAGTTCTCTTCAGAGCACAGGAGTCAGTGAGCAGTTTAATTGTGGGTTGGAGTTGTTCTTATTTAGGCTCAATGAATTTTAGAGAACACATATAGTATGGAAAGTATTGTCAACTTTTTTCTTGTGAGTACAGTGTTCAGTATATTGTTAACCTGCAATACATGCTAAATGCTAATTATGATGATTTCCAAAGGGATAAATACATATTAGCTCATCATCAGTAGCCAGAGGGCATTACTTTGAGGCATGCAATTGCTTATGTGATCTGGATATAATAATGCAGCACCATGAATGATGGGTACATTGGAACCTTAGTTCACAAACTTAATTTGTTCTACAGTTTTGGAAAAGATGACCACATTCGTGTTTCTGTGAGAAAGATGACCATGGTTGTATTTATACCCAATGCAGAGTTTTTAAACAAAAAAATCAAAATTTTGCCAAGGGCTTCTGTATGTGTACTAAATTGTTCATGAACTAAAATACCACCATTATGTCTATAAGGTTCACTACAATATATTATTTTATATCATGTGAGCACCAATTAAATTTTGGACTACATGATAAAACTCACAGGAACATAAAGTAACTTTCTGGTGAGCTGTACATCTAAACACACAACACAGTGTAAAAGCCAGCAGAAGACTGATCTCATCAGTTGCATGAACCCCGACTTGATTTGATTACCATTCACCTGTGCTTCCTGTTCTGCAAATGCAACCACTTAACTTAGCCAAATGAGCAAACTGACTTCAATACCAAAGTCTTCTTAATGTGGAGTAGACTACTGGATGCGTCTAGTTAGAAAAGCAAAGACAAAGAGAAAACAAGAAAATCACAAGAGAAGAGAGCTGAGAATGTGAAGCAAATACAAGTGTTGGCAACGCTCTCAAGGTACATGTGACCAATTTTGACAGGAGAGAGTTATACCTGGAGTAAAGCTGAGCAAGCTTATTTGTCTTAATAAACACAAAAAGCTCAGCTTTCCCTATTCAGTGCGGAAGACACACTCGAAGCATCAGGTTTTGTCACCTTAGGGAATTAAAACAATTCATTGTAAATTGCATTAAACACATTGACTTTTGATACATCAGCCCAACTTAACAAGTTTAGAGAAGACTAGTTTTAGGCTCTAACTCTATTTTGTGTTTTACTCTAAAATTGTTTTTCATTTTGCAAATTTTTTGGAAAAATAATTGTAAAAATATACACTTAAATTGTATTTTGCAAAACATGCATCTTCTAAGCTTTATTACTAATTTTTAATCTATATTTCTGTACACAAAATATATAAAATTCCACAACTGCTATACTGATATGGTTTGAAATAGAACGTTCCCCAAAGTTTCATGTTCAGATGTGGGGCTTTTGGAAGGTGATTGGATCATGGAGATTCTGTTCTCGTCACTGATTTGTTGTGAGTTTATAGTTCAATGTATTATTAGGAGGTGGCTCCTAGTTGCTAGAAGCAGGTCACTGGGAACATCACCTACAAGGATGTATTCTTGTCCTTGGTTCCTCTCTGTTTCCTGGCAGCCATAGAGTAATCTGCCTTCTTCTCCCAATCCATTTCACAATGACATTTTGCCTTGGAGCCAGTAAACCATGTTTGGAGTTCAACCCAAGTTGTGGTGTGATATGAATTGCAGAGGGCTTGGATACCCCTGCATCACTAGTTTTGCCAGTTGCAGTCTAAATGGCCTCTCTCATGGGCTGGCTCTCTTCATTGCCTGCAAACTTTCCCTTGCCGATTTTTCACCTTTTTGACATCTCCAACTCCTTGGAGTCTCTTCTATACTCTTTTGATTTCATTCCACAGCTTCATGACTCATGCTGTCTGAGTCATGTTACTTGCCCTCCTAGACCTTTCTTTGAATTTTGGATGGCAGCCTGAATGAACTCAAAACTTCTATTCTTAGTGCCAAAAACAAAACAAAACAAAACAAAACAAAACAAAACAAAACACCCAGCAAAAACAAAACAGCATCATGTGAGTGATATCTTCCTCAAGCCGAGCAGTAGCCAGGCCCCTTTGGACCATGGCTGCAAAGGCCTCTGAGTGCACAGATAGATGAACATTTTGAAATGAACTCCAGGGAATTAATTCCCTATGAAAGTCTTCTCCAGGCCCAGGGGCTCTCTTTTCAAATGAAAGATTCTATGATTTTTGCACCCATGAGCCTACACTGGATAGGATCTTGTGGATTTCTGCAATGACTAAGGCATTATTTATTTATTTGGTAAAGCAGTCAAATTCAGGATGTTGTACTTGCCAGGCAGGCACTGTGCCACTGAGCTATATCACTGGACCCTAAGGCACCTTCTTATGCCTTTGTACAATACTCATTTTCTTTGTAATGGCATTGATTTTTTCAGCAGTTACCCTATCTTTGGCTTCAACTTTATGTGTGTTTGTTTGGGGGCCCAAAGTTAAATTTTTAAAAACTTTTTGCTCATCTTTTTGCTCCTTATCCTCGCTATAAGTATAGCTAAAAGCAACCAGTGTTACCCATACTGCATACTGAACAGTGGGTTGCCTTGAAGTTTCTTCTGTTAGATCAGTTAGTCCACCATTGAATCTTAACTTTCAGCAAAGTCTGAAGTCATAGGCTAAATGCAGACAAGTTTTTTTTGTCAGAATATAACATACATGACCTGTAGTTCAATAATGGTAACATTCCAAACTAAAATTTCATAGCTGTGGACTTTACTGTCTGCATTTTTATCAGCATTTTGGTCTTCTGAGATTTGGACAAAATTGCTCATCAAGATCTACTATAGCATTCAAAGCGTTCTCCAGCCAGTTACCCAAACTTTTCCAAACCTCTCCCACAAAGCAATTCCAAAGGCTTCTGAACTCTATGATCAAATACAGTCACAATACGAACCCCACTTCTGGCACCAATTTTTGTATTATCAGCTTTCCTAACAGTAGGACACAATATATAAACTTACAAGTAAAAGGAGAGTAAGTTTAAGTTGGCTCCTAGTTTTTGGAACTTCAGTCCATGGTAAGTAAGCTCTAAGACAAAAATATCATGGTTAGAAGGATATTGCAGCTAAGGATATTGCAGTTCATGGCAGCTATGAGGCAGAGCCAGGGGAACACTGCCAGACAGCAGAGAGGAAGGAGCCAGAGGCTATATTCAAGGTCATACCTACATGACCTAACCAGATAAACTACAAGTATGCTTTCCTATTTCTCTAGGTGACTCCCAAGCCAAGCAAGTTAACACAATTAACTCTCACAGTTCCAAAATGCTGATTAACTCAGGTATTTTGTCATAGTGATAAAATCTGACCAAAATAACTCCATTCCTCTCAATCCTTCAAAAGTGTCACATCATACCTGGAGGAGTGCCTCAAGCCTTTAGTCTTATTCCTATGAGATGCAAACACAAAGACAAGATTAACTGCCAGGATTTTTTGTGTGTATGTGTGAGGTGGGTTTTGCTGTGTTGTCCAGATTGGCTTCAAATTCCATGATTCAAGCAAATTTTCTACTGGGAGCTGGAGCTACAGGTATGTGCTATGGTGCCTAAGTAGGCAGGAATTCACTAGGAGAAATGCTGTTAGAGAAAAATAAAGAGTAAATACCAGGTAAGACTCAAAGTATTGTCAGGCTACAGTTCAGGTATGACCCAAAGTGCTGGAAGAAAAGAAGAGGATCTCAGTGCTGACTAATTTCAGCAGAGATGTTCAGAAGTCTTCAAATTCACACTGACCATTAGAAAGCTCATGCCTCCGTGAAATTGTCCTGCTTATGTATGACCACCCTGTGCATCATTGGGTGAGAGGAGATTGTATTTTTAAATTTTTTTTGTTTTCTTTTTTTTTGTTTTTCACTTTTTTTTATTTAAAAGAGAATAAAACAAAAGGGGCAGTACAGAGCAGATCAGAAGAGGACAACATAGGCAACACAGTACTTTACATTAAGTCAACTGGACAGCAACAGTATCTAACACCATATCTCTTACTCTGCTATAGTTGAGCATACTTTCAATTACAATAATATCAAACATAACACAATAGTATAAAGCCAAGCATATAGTGAAAGAATTCCAGGGCTTTCTGAACCGAATAACAAAAAATGATCAATGGGTATTATAATATCTCATTTTTGATAAAAAAGAAAAAAATTTGTTTGAAATATCACACATATTCAAATTCTAATAAGACACAATGTGGTAGATAGAACCAACAGTAGTAGAACAAAAAAAGCATGGTAGGACTTCTAAGAAGGATAATATTAAATCAGCAATAGCTGTCATAATGTTTTCTTCAAAACAGCTGTTCATATCATCACGTATGATATAGTCAAACAAAACAGGATAACACCATTCCAACTGATGATTTAAAACTTTGAAAGACTTTGAAGCTATGAG
>PVJX010030995.1:0-21581 GCA_004027295.1 Dolichotis patagonum
TTGCTCTTTAAAACATCTATTTATACTGAAAACTAAAACATTAACCATAAAACATAGCTAAAGCATATTTTTCTGTAAAAATATTTTGCTAGACTAATTATTATTAAATATATAACTGAAAAGAAAAATATACATGCAAAATGCAGTCATTCAGGCATTTCAGTAATCCAACTGGCCTCATCCTATTCTTTCCAAGTAAATAAGCACCAAGAGGTTTTGCCATTTCAAGAGCAAAGAAATAAATAGAACTAGGAGACTCTAAAATGTTTTAAAGAAACGAGAATTGAGTAACAGGCCTACATAAAAGAACCCATCAGAAACGTAGAAGTAGGACTGATGGTGTAGCTCAGCAGTAGACCTTTTGCCTAGCATGCGTCACATAAGGCCCTGGGTTCAATCTCTTAACTGCAGAAAAAGAAAGACAAGGAAACACAGTGGTAGGCTTAATTGTTGTGTATTTTCATATGATGATCATACAATGACGAATATACTTCTGAAATCACTAGAAAAGTATTTAAGAAAAAATGCGAAATAAGAAAGTCCCTGAAAAACTTATTATCAAGACAAAAGAAGTATGCTTTCAAATATAAAACATGTAGATAAATCATTTATCTAATTCTTTTGGGTCATGCTTGTAATACTTATTTAATTATGCTACATTTAGAAAATTGCAGGGTTTTAAAAAATCATTACTATCATTCTTAATTACTTTAAATCAGTAGTGGACCAAAAATAGTCACCAATAAAGTCTAATTTTATTTTTAAAAATCATGAATACAATTTGAGCTGAACAGCAGACCATTAAGAATTATATGTTTTGACTGATAGATGTCTTATTTAGAGTAAATTTTTGAATCCTATTCAAAGGTAAGATTCTGGTTGACCTTTTTCAACCAGATCTGCCCTTGAGAATTTTTTGTTTTTGAATGGCAAAATTTTGTAAGATTGTGCCTTCTTTTTATTTATTGTAAATCCGCTTTAATTTTTGAGTAAGCAATCTGTTCTCTTTTAAAACAAAAGAGTACAGATTGCTCTTTTATCTGCACGGATGTCTCAAAAGAGTAAATACTAAAAATTCTTAAAGGCAAATGCCTAACAAAGAAATGCTTTGACTGCTATCCTTTTCTAAAAGACACCTCGATTAATAAACTTGGGGATAATACAATCAATCTCATGTTATTTTGTGGAAAAGTTTACTCTCTTGGAGCATTTTCATAAACTAAAATGTATATATGTGTATGTGTACTTATCAGTATCAATATTAATATAGCACATGAATACTTTTCAAAATTAGAGTAATTTTTAAAAATTTAGAACAACTATGTATGGGGTGGAAAACCATATAACTGAGGCTAGAAACTTTTCATTTAGGAACTTCAACAAGTGTGTTCTAAGCTATGATCACGTTAAATCTAAAGAATTTTGAACCATTGATATTTGGACGTTCACAAAAATTGTTTTAGGGGAGGGGACTGGGATGTAAAAAAGAATTAAGATATGTTATTCACATGTACCAACTCCCAGGATGAGTGAAATCATTATGTACTGAAAACATGTACTAATATTTTTTTAATTTTAAAAACCAAAATATTGTATTCAAGATGTGCTTCTTATGCTAAAATATTAGCCTTTTGAAATCAGAGAACTATTGTTTAGTCAGCAGCTATGCAACTAGTAAACACTCAAATCATGGGACTCGGAGGATTATAAACAGTCACGTAAAGTATTTTCACTGAGATTGTAGCCTACTTTTTAAAATGTGTAGACATTTCCTAGGAAACTACTCAAGACAATTCAGTTTATAACAGGGGCTGGGGATGCAGCTCAGTGGCACACCTGCATGGCAAGTGCAAGGTCCCGAGTTTGATTCCCAGTATGGGAAAAAAAAAAAAAGCCATGGAAATCTCTATTACTCCAAATCTCTCATTTTGTGATTTAAACATATTTTATTTTGTATTTCGATGATGATGCCCCTCTACCAGATAGTAAAACTCTATTGTGAAACCACATTGCTCCAAGCTGTGTATTATTGGCACAACGTCAACTGTAAGACTAGTAGGATAGAATGGTCCAGAATAAGACATTGGTCTACATGGATTTAGTGTATAATTTGTTGCATCATCCACCAGTGAGTGATTGGTGTTTTAATCAATATGTGATTTAAATAACTAAAATGATTTATTATTTTTAGTTCTCTCATTTTACAAAAAAGTAATTCCAAATAAAGAATTAAATATACTAAAAATATAAAAGGATAGGAAAACTACAGAAAAGTAAAGAAATCACAAGTGAACAAGGTTGATAAATTTAAGTTTAAAAAACAAAAAATAATCTGAATAAGCACATCATATACTAAAACTAAAACTTAAACATTACATAAAAATATACTTTCGTACAACTGCAGAAACAATGAATTACTATCTCTAATGTTACAAGAAATTCTCTTAGTAAGACATAAACACCCTAATGGAAAAATGAGCAAAGAATACAAATAGACAATTGATAAATGATGGTCAAAAAAAGCCATGGAAATCTATTACTCCAAATCTCTCATTTTGTGATCCATCCAAATGATAAATAAAATTGTCCAAAAATACGAAAATATATGTAATAAATTAGTTGCTATTTCATCTGTCATTAGAATTTAATAAAGTAGTAATATTAAATTACTGTGTTTGATAAAATAGGCTGTATAATACATTATTGGTGAGAATTCATAAGGCTAGAAATTATGAAACTTATAAAACACTAGCACTTTTTATTTGGGTCCTCAGAAAACATTAGTATAATTTGCTCTTGCAGTCCCAATCCTTGGACTCTATCTAAAGAAATGCAGACCAAAATTCATGTATAAGAAAAACAACACAGTATTATTTATAATTTTGGAAATAAATTTTCAATAGCAGAGAATTGACTTAAGTGAATTTATTTATACTTCTTCAATGCAGTCATTAAAGTCTTATTTTTTAGATATATAAAATTTTCAGGAGGATAAAACAGCCCCTAACATTTTATTATATTTTGTAATTATAATTTTATATTTATTCATATGTATATTTGATTTGGATTATATTACATTTCCTATGATTATGCATATATTGACTATAATTTTATATAAGTATATAATTATACTGACATTTATTATATTTCCTATTGTTTGAAAAAGACTAGAAAGATATGAATATTAATACTCATCATTAAGTAGTGGCAATATGAAACATTTGTTCTTAATATTCCTTATTTTCTGTAATCATATGAATCATTTTAATCAGAAAAAATCTTTTAAATTGAAATGTTCGTTATTTCCATTATTAATGAACACTAACAGGTATACCTTATAAACACATGCAAAGAATCTTTGAATCTGGCCAGTTTGTTGTAGAGAACAACAAACATTTTCTGTATTGAAATGGGCACTATTGTATGCATTGCTTTTATATGTGTCATTAAAAAGCAGAGGGAAGGGAAGGAACATTCGGATGAGCAAAAGTAGAACCATGTCACATCACTTCCTTCCCATCACATCCCTTATACAGGTTAGTTTTTTCAATGATAACTTACTTTATTTTCTAGTGTATGAACTTCACTAATAGGGCACATTCAAGGCATACATCCATTAGCAAACTGGAATATGAGAATGAAAAGCTCCGAAATGATCTTGCGAAACTTCATGTCAATGGAAAATCGGCATGGCCTTATCAGAATACCTATGAAGAAGCAGGAATATATGCCTATCAAAGCGAAATAAAAATGGAAAAAAATGAAGATAGGTATGTTATCTGCATTATGTAAGTTTAAAAACATTTAATTGAAATTTATTATTAAGTAATTCAAATTATAACTTCATGTACTTTCTCTTCATTTGTCTAAAATTTATTTAGTCATGATAGGTACTTATTTTATAAGAAATTTGTGTTGGGCCAGGGGTTTAGCTCGGCAGCGTAAGTGCCTGCTTGGCAAACGTGAAGTCTTGAGTTCGATCCCCGGTACCAAAAAAAAAAAAAAAAAAAGAAGAAAAGAAAAAAGAAATTTGTGCTATCGATAGTTTTCAAGATGTAACAGTGAGGTGGGTAGAGTGTTACAGGAGATTTTATTTTGTTAGCCACTTCAGACCATTCTGCAAGCTGTGATACACAGAAATATACAAGTAAATAATGTTACTTTTTACATCACGGGAACAGAGAAAACTAGAATTTGTTCGTCAGGTATTCTGTTAAAACAAAGCCAAAAATACAAGATGTCCCTTCTGACTTAGCTTCAATATATATATATAACTTTAAATTCCAGCCATGGTGACAAACTATTAGTCACTTGGTAGAGGAAATCTATACATGTGTATGAGAAATTTTCTCTGAGTGAAGAGCATAAGGAAAGCCAGTATCTGCTGTCCATTACTGTATGCCCATACTCTTGCAAATGTCTTACTTTAAAATCTAAGAAAATGTATCAACCACAAAAAATAGGCCAATAGATTCAACTATAAAAAAAATTTATGAAGCCAAAACCATCTATGAAGGCCTTTGTTTTCTCAAAGTTGGAAAATGCTCATAAAGACATATGTTTGTTTTTTATAGGATTTCTTGGAGCCCTTACCATGCTAATTTACACTGGGTTTCCAAGAGATGCAATAGTTTGCAGTATTCCCAAAACTTGTTTGACATCACAGCTGTTAACCTTTCCACCATCCTCAGAAAAGTTCAATTTATACATCCAGACTCAACTTCAATATAACTTTTTCTCAGAAGCTTATGATACTTAGCATGAAAAACTTTACATATTGTTTTCATATAACAGAATATTGACTTACAGCCGTGAAAAATTTGCTCCATCTTTGTTATCCTTACATTGCCATTTAGTAAATAGGGATACTAATTTGTAGAGTTCTTAAAAGGATTATAAGAGATAACCCATGTGTAACATATAACTCTATAAATATTAGCTGTTAGTGATATTGACAAAATTATAAGTATTCATAGTAATAGTACTTCTCTAATAATTCACAGTGCCTAAAATGTATATTTTGGTGAATAGACTAAGAGTTGGATGTGACATTTCTTCAGAGATAGTCGTGTGCGTGCAGAGGTGACACCAGGCTCACTTTGGTAACTAAGCATAATCAGTCCATGGGAGACAAGTCCAAAATCTGTGGGACGTGTTTAAAAACATGTCTGTTCAACATTCTCGTCAGTGTAGAGCAGCCCTCTCCTCTCAGTCTCTCTCTTCTCCTTTTTATTTTGGAAGGGCAGATTCTAGTCTGCTACACTGAACAGCAACCATGCAAAAGCGCTGAATTGGTAACTTCAGGCGGTTAAGGACAGGAAAGGAAGATCAAGGCCCTGCAGTGGGAGCGCTGTGGGGTGGTGCCGCAGTCGAATGGTGGCAGAGGTGGTGGCCCCAGGTTAAAGCTAATTGGGAGGATGAAGAAGCCTTTGGACCATGGCCTTATACTCGTTCTCTGATGAATATGCTCACATTAATTGACCAGCATAAAAGAAAATCTGTCCTAAGGGATTTGTGTATAAGAATATGTTTCGTAATGGAGAATAAACATTTTACGAAGTGCTCTGCAAAGTGCAGTTTTCTTTAGGTCACCACAGTGCCTGTGTAAGGGAAAGAGAGGCCCAGAAAGACACAGGAATGTGAATGGCGGTCCATCCCTTCTGGGTACTGAGCACCACTGCGTGCAGAGCAGTGTTTCCTGCAGTTGCTTGCAGAAGGAACTTTGAAAGCCTTAGACGAAGGGACCAGGTGTTATTTAAACAAAAAGCATTTGCTTTGCCTTTTATTATTTTTTTCAAAATATTTTTTCGTTTCCATTGCCCCCTTTTTCTTTGTGGGGGCAGTACGGAACATGTTAAAAGTGCCTAACAAAAACAAGACAGTAGGGGACAGAGAAAGCAACATAAGAGGTAAAATGCTCAGCAGGAGATTATCTTAATAAGCAGTTTGGACTGACTATCCCTGCTGCAAAGCTTATGTCCTGCCAGTTGCATTTGTTGAAAGTTTCATTAAATTTGTTTTAATGCCTCCTCTGATTTCAGCATTCTCCAATGACCTGGTTTTTAAAAGAAACAGCATTTCAGATGTTCTGAATAAATTATTAGCATATAAAACCCACTATGGGATAGAGTTGTTGAGATGCAAGGACACTGTGAACTCAGCAGAGGAGCACTGTAAAGCTTACACTTACTAATTTTAGCAAGTCAAAATGACACTTTTTTCCCTTCACAGCACAGCACAGTGAATTCATAGTAAATATATATAGTAATACATACATGTTAGGCATAAATTAATCAGAAAATACACAAATAATCTTTACCTTTCAATAGCTAATAGAAGTAGGTCTCATTGAACTATTTTAGAAAGAGAAAACCTTTTAGGTGAAGGTATATGATGTAACACTCCACAAAATTTTAAAGTCTATATTATAAGCAAATTTTTGTTTTAACTGAGGAAGATTTATATAGTGTATCATTTAAGTGATATTTTATTCACTCAACTCAAATTTTGTTTTTCATTCTTTTGTGAAGTGTTAAGTTTTTGACACTCACTTAATATGTGAAGCATTCTAGAATATTCCAAAGCATTTATTTTCCAATAAAATAGTTACTCAGCATTTTAAAAAAACTTTTAAAATGTAATTGAATTTGGCTAGGATATTCTGAGTGTTGTCTTAAAAGTTAAGAGTTTTGAAGCTTCAGGATAGTTTACAAGCTAATTTGGAATAAGGCAACTAGAACTATTAGGATGTAAATAATTTTAATGATAAATCAATTTTTAAATAAATGGAATTTGTATATAAGAGACATACTTAAAAGTGAATTGATGGTTTTAAAGGTTGCATCATGTACTGGGCAGATTTTAGTTATCACAGATATTAATCACTCAAATGGCTTCATGTCCAGCTAATAAAAGTTTTTAATACTAAAAACCATAGAGTCAGCAGGTTTGTCATACTCACTCATGAGATCTCTTGTCAATGAGTGAATAGTTGTGAAGCCAAAAGCAAGTTGAGAAAATTTTGTGCCATGGTGTTTCTCAATAAGAAGCAAAACACTGCAAGCTGAAAGAATATAGACCAGAAAACAATAAGCAGTTCACAAAACAGGGAATTAGAAGATGAGACTGGAGGAAGGTCATTTAGCATAGTTTAAGATGGGATCATTATTCCATAGCCCTGTGGGAGTGAAGAGGAAACAGTTTTGGGTGTCCATGTCAGAGGACTGTGAAAACCCCAGAGAGACAGCTCAGAAGGCAGGTTGGTAGCAGCTTGGTCCTGCAAAGCAACTGGGTCCTACATGTGGCAGGGGACTGAGAACTGGACCTATGGAAAAGCCGACTGAACAGATTAGCTCATGAGAGGATACTAAAAGCCTCCTGAAATAATTTTTACAATAGCTTTTAAGTTGATATATGTGGCATTTTTTAAGATAGTTTTATGAAGTATTTGAGTAGCTATATCCTAGAAGAACTTGTCAGATATAAAGATGATTTAAAACAAAAGTACTTTACTTCATAATGTCTTTCCTTTCAATCTCCATATTTTATTGATCTTACAGTAAAAAGAATGTTCCTACATAAATTTTAGTAATTAACACCATAAAACTGTATCTATACATCCATAGCAAAATGGATAATTGAGATAATTATTTAGATAATTTAGAACAAATACTTTGCCTGAAATCTCCATATAATTGAGATTGCAGAAAGAGATGTATTTCTTGAATCACTTCTATAATTACGTTGTTTTTCCCACTGTGCTCTGAAGTACAGTTAGTAGCCTCACTCAAATTGAAAGCTTCAGCTAAAGATTATACACAGATGTACTATGCAATTGTTAGCATTCTATTTGAATTGTGAAATGTTTCATCTTATTGTGTACATCATAAACCATGTTACTTCAGTTTAATTTGCTGTTCTGTTACCATGGTAATTATGGTTGGGAGAAGGGGGGAAGATTTATTTCAAGATAAGTAAAAATGGGAAACATGTTGTGTTTGTTTTTATGTACTAATTTACAGATGCTTCATTTAACTTTTATTGCTGTTTGTATGCATAGCTTTGTAAATGTTTGCATAATAAGAAACAAGTCTATATAGATTGGTGTTTGGATAAGAACAGAGAAATATATGTGGATGTTTTTAACTGTGTCAAGTTATGAAGGTTTCAAAATGCTTCATATTGTAAATTTTGAATTATTAGTAAAAATAGATAATCTTAAATTGAACAGATTTTTATGTTTTCATTGTCTTTAATAATGTGAATAAAACCATTTTCATGAAAGATACTTCTTTAATCTCAAATAGCCCATACTGTTAGAACTTTTTGTATAATTTCAGTATAAATTGATTTCCTTATTACTACTTGTCTAGTCAGTAGACCAAAGTTTAAAATCTTGTTGGTATTTTTTTTCAGTCCCATCTTCTACTTTGTATTTTAACAAAAATGAAAAATTAATCACTATGACTTTCATACAAATTGTGGAGTTTGAATTCAAAAAACCTGGATTCAAGTCCAAAACCCACAATTATTGCTTCTTGGCAGTTTACTCTAATACACAAGTAAATGAATAGATTAAGCCTCATTTTCCTCACCATGGGTAGTTCCCATTTGTTATGGCTATTTTGAAGATCAAATGAGATTAAAAATAGTAACACCTAATCTTTAGTTAGTATTTGTGCTCGGTATTATGTTGAAGTGTTTCACATGTGCTAATCAACTCTTATAACAGCCTTTTCATGTGAGAAAATTTAAGTGAGAGATAAAGTCAAGTGTTTAAGATCACACAATTTATAAGTGGAGGAATTTAGGAAATGATGTAAACTGAAAACATGCTATAAATTTTTATACACTATAGCAATTAGAATTATTATACGAAGACTTGTTTAACATCAAACAAGTATAATTCTGCCAAGAAAGCCAGTGAGTTTAAGTGTAATAGAGAACTTAAAAAGAATACTTAGACCTGCACCTATTTAGCATGGCAGTCATGTTAACTGTTCGAGATTTAAGTTAGCTTCAGTTATACAAAAGGCTAAGAAATAAAAATGTTTCAGATAGAAAGGGGAGCAATTTAGTCAATTAAAAATATTCTAATATCTAAAAAGTATTAGGTTTTATGCTTCACTATAAGTCATTCTAAGTCTTTCAAGTAAAGTAGAAATTATTCAGGAAAATCATCTTCAAAGCAATAACCAAACAACAAACCCAAACATTTTGTTGTTTTCCTTTCTTGGAAATCAGAGAAATCCTTAGCAACATAAACAAACATGTGTCCTTACTAGAAATAATGACAACCGTTCCTTCTCTTTTAGACTCGGCCACGATAGCGAGCCAAATGGAAGTATAACACCACCATTGCCACCCTTGACATTTCAAAGCAAAGAAATAACAAGTCCATTTGTTAGTGATGATGAAGTATTCCCACTGGTGAGTTGCTGAGCTGTTTCTCTTCTAAAAGGTGATTCCTTTTACACAAATGTTATTATACTAATGGTATTTTCACAGGGCCACGGCTTGAACAGGATTCCAAGATGAGTCCTATTGGCCATAGCTATCTATAGAAAGTAAAGAAACTCGTAACACGGCCGTGAAGTCTTTCAGTCAATGATTGTTAACTTCCACTGCAGGGCAGAATTGCTGGTGATGCTTTTTAAAAATGCAGGTATTTGGGACTCATCCCTGGATATTCCAGGTACCTTCAAGGATCTGTGTACTTTAGGGAGCTACAAGTGATCTTTTGTTCTTGTTTAAAACTATCATTTTTATAGAGTCCAACATACATACACAAATGTGTGCAAACATAAATGTACAGCTTAATGAATAATTACAAATGGAGCACATCAATGTTCCTGCCACCCAGGTAATAGACGGAACATTACCATCTCTCAGATGCTCCTCTCCTGTGCCTTCTTACTCTTTTCTACTCGCTCCCAAGGTCACCACTATCCGACTTTTCAGGTCATATTTGTCCATTTGTCAATTTTATGTAAATTATGTTGTAATATATGTATTCATTTAAGTCTGTCTTCTTTTGCTCAGTATTGGTTCTGAGATTCATCTTCTTGCATATTGGAGTTTTTTGTTTTTGCTTTATTTTGTGGTATTGAGGATTAAGTCCATTACCTTTAGCTACAGTTTATTGGTTTTTGTTTCTCTACAATATTCTATTGTATATAAATAACACAAACCTATGGGTATCAGGTAGATTCCTTCCAGAAGATTAGGGAATTTTATTTTATTTGTAGGTTGCTAATTTTTTCATGGATAGGGGATTTTATCAAATGCTTTCTTTTTTTTGTCTTTTTGAGACAAGGTTTCACTATGTAGTTCAGGCTGGCCTTACACTCACTTTGTAGCCCAGGCTGGACTCAAACCCATAGTGCTCCTCTAGCCTCAACCTCCCAAGTGCTAGGGTGATAGGCCTCAAATATCTTTTTGCCTCTATTAAAATAACCGTATAATTTTTCTCCTTTGCTCTATTAATGTGATAATTTATCTTGATTATGGATTAGTCCAATTTTTCATTCTTGGAATAAACCTAATTAGATCATTGGATTTGGTCTATGAATATTTGGTTTAGAATTTTTATGTGGCACCCACAAGATAAATTGGCCTGTAATTTTCCTTTAGATCCTTTTCAAGTCTTGTATCAGATTATGTTGACCTCATAAAGCAGGTGGGAAGGGTATTTTTCAGTTCTTGAATTTTCATTTGATTCTTTTTTTACATATCATTTCTGTTATTCTGCTGAAATCTTCTACTTTGTGATGCAGCAACATAAAAACTACAGCTTTTAAAGAAGATGTAGTTTTCATCTCAGAAAGTAATGTAGTAGTACTTTTAGTAATTATCCTTTTCTTTTATTCAAAGTATATTATGTAATTTTTTGGTGTCAATCCATGATAAACTAATATAGGATGTGGATTATAAATAAATATACAACAGAACATGTTTTATTGGGACAGGATATACTATGAATATTTCTCCACTTCTCTGGAATCTGTCACCTTGTATTGGTAAAGACTGATATTAATTAAGATTTAAACTATCATGGTACAAAGAGAAAGCTTTAAACCATGAATGTTTGAAGCCTTAGAGATTTCTAGAGCTCCAAAACATTCATTTTATCTTCATTTCAACCTAAAATGCCAACATTTTCTGAATAGAATAAAATTCCACACCAATAAAGTAAATAAAATGAAGTGCCTTGTTTAAAAGTTACGAGAATCTCTATGGAGACTGTTTCTGCACTTCGATCTTCACAGACTCACAGCAATCCTGTATTCTGGCTAAGCCACAGGGAGGAAAGTGATGAGCTGCTATTTCATTATTCTCATATCTGATGATTTTAGGATTTCAGAATAATTAGTATGCTATAAAACTGGCTCCCATGTCAGCGTGTCAGTCACTGAGTTCTCAGATAGTTTGCCATTCCAGTGGGAAAAAAAGGCAAACCCATAGAATGCATGTCAGTTCTGGTAAGCATAAAAAATTGCCCTCCCCAAAGTGTAAGGCACCTGATTACACCTGATGCAGTCGGATTGCCACCAAGAAGCTGGTTGGTCTCCTTGAGGAATGGTGCATCTCGGGAGCTCTGCTATATTTTCCGTTTTTAGCAGATCAAACCAAACGTTCAGTGGCAACAAAAGTTATTACCATTGGTGACAAGGAAGCACTGCTGTTTCATAGTTTCCACTGGGGTAGCCAATGCCAGAGGATGGATTGCACAAGCTATCCGCTTCCTAGATTGTCTCAACCATAACTCAACAACATGGCAGCAGTTATTTTGCAAATAATTCTTAGGTTTCTGCCACCGATGGCATATCTTGTTCCATAATCCTGTCTACAATACACCTGTTCTATTGAGACTTACAAAGGGTTGCATAAGGCATTTTCTTCTGTAAGATATTCTTCTAGCATAGGATCTACCAAGTCATTTGACCCATGTAGGACAACTGTTACACCCTATTCTGAAGTCAGTATGGAACCCGTTAGTGTTCTAGACTTGCTGTTATGTCACTCAGTAAGTGAATCATATTTTCAAGGTTTATTCATTTGTAATTTACTTAGATGTTCTGACATGCTCCATACTACTAAAAACAGTGTGTCAAAGCTTTTGTCAAACTTGCCACTTCTTGTATTTCCACTAATATACGATGTCCTATGTGACAGTCTTTGGACCATCCCTTTTTAGGATCTAGGTTCCTCCAGGAAGTACCATGACAATATCATTAACACAAGGTGGAGGCAAGGCTGCAGATACACACTGTTGTCTATCCCATGTGAATGCAGACTGCTTCTGACCCTGCTGTTGTTGTTAAGTATTAGAAAGTATACATTTTCCAGATCAAGAACAGCATACCATATACCCACATCTGTGACAGTCTACTCTAGCAAAAGGGCTACACTTGGCACAGCAGCTATAGCTGGACTGCTACTTTGACCAGTTTGTAGTCTCCATTATACTTTGCCATGATCTCTCGTTTTGACAGGAACCAGATTGGAAAACTCAACCTTCTTAAAGCAAAGTTCACTGTTCACTCTTCACACATTTCATGAAGTCCTATTCTTCCTAACATAAATTATAAAAGTAAAGGGAACAAAGACCTGGAAAATTAAGACACAAATTTCTCCAAGTATTTTTTAAATTAAGTTTTAAAATGTTTTTAAAATTAAAGATTGTATAATTATCTAATATTTTTTTATTCCATGACCAGATATTTTTTCTTTTTTTGTAAATAAGCATTCAACAAGTCACAAACAGTTAAATAGCATTTCTGCATTGCCAAGATGGGTAAATTTAGGTACCTATCATTCAGATTTTCCCAAATAAGAAAAAAAATCCCAGCATTATGCACCTGGCTAGCTCCAAGTATCAATTAGCCCCCTTGTTAGGACAATCATGCATATTCATATGAATATTATATATTACAATATTATGACTATTACAGGTAGTATAATATATCATATATATTATTTAACCAATTCTGCCATAATCCTTACTTTAGCTATTTGGAGTTGCCTATTTTCAAATGAAAATCACTGACTTTGCAAATTAGTGGAGCTTATTGTAGGCAGGTTCCCTGGTGGTTACCTTGCCCCTTCATTTGCAGTTGGATACTATAATATTCACTTCTAGAGCTTTTTAATGTAATGGTACTGTGATGTCTGTCTTAGCTCCTCGAGGATTTCATTAGCAGTAACTGCATTACATTACACTAGTGGAAGGAGTTCAGCTCAAGATGTATTATTTCATTAACAGCTGCAGAGTTTGACAATATGTCAGAGATGAAGCTTGCCTGGAAATATGAAGATTTAAAAAGGCTCTGTATTCTTCATCTCATTTTTCTTTCTTTCTCTTTTTAGTCTCCCCCAGATATATCCTTCCCAGCTTCTTTGGCTGCACAGCATTTCCTACTGGAAGAAGAAAAGCGAGCAAAAGAACTTGAAAAGCTTCTAAATACACACATTGATGAACTGCAAAGGCATACAGAATTTACTCTTAATAAATACACCAAACTAAAACAAAGTAGACATATATGAGCTTTTAAACTTTTTGTTGCCCCATCCCCCCCAAAGAAGCTCTGGTAAAATATTTACAAAGCTGATTAATGAAACAGAAATTTGGGGGATTTTTTTTATCTTGAGTAAACAATTTCTGTAATGCAGCTTTTGAAAATAGTAAGTATATTGTTTGATAAAGCTGTTTGTATTTCTACATTAACATACTAGATTGTTTTGTTGTAGAGTTACTGTGAAATAAACATGACTACTCCAAAAGATTTTTTTCCAGACTGAGGACTACTGTGGAATTTAAAAATGCAAGTTTTTCCACTTGAATCATGTATACTAAAAAACCCATTTCCTTTGCAACGATACAAATCGGGGAAAGGGAAGTGCTGTATTCCAAATATATATGACTCAATCAGGTCAGACATACTAGGTGTAGAAACTCAAGGATTTTTAAAAGTGAAATATATAATATTTTGAACTATGTAAGATTTCTTTTATAAAAAGAAAAGATACAGCTTTGCTGTTCTTACATTCACTTTTGCAGTACCTCTGTTATAAAACCACAAAGGACATGCACTGTGTAATATACATACTTAACTATGCCAGAGATTAATGCTTTCCTGTTAATAATAATTATTTCATGGACCTGAATAAGCTAAAGCAAATATAAAGCATTACAATTATTACCTTCCCCTTTGTAATCATTTCTGTTTTTAATACAATAAAGGAATTCATAATTCAATACATTTAAATATAACTGTCTAGTTTGTATAGAACAGTAATCACATGGTAATAAGAAAATTCAAGTTGTAAATACACAATAATGACAATTCAATATTCTAGTATTTTTTCTAATGTGATATATATCTGTACCTTATCTATCCTATACCAACTTCAGTGATACCTCAGTTCACAATTTAATTTGTTCCACAATTTTTGGAAAAGATGATCACATTTGTGTTTATGTAGGGAAGATTGCCATGGTCCTGTTTGTCACTGATGTAGACTTTGTGAAAAAAACAAAATTTTGTCAGACATTTTTATTTGCAAATCAAATTGTTTGCAATGAAAAACATTCATGAACTGAGGTACTACTGTATATAGAGAAATTTTTAGAAATTCAAGGCAAATCTTACAGCTTTTGTTTTTTTCTCTTTTTAAGAGAAACAACCTTAACATATTAGAAGAAAAGACAAAATGTCTTTAGATAACAAGTATCACTTCCTTGTGAAGAATGAAGAACATGGTTCATTTTAGGTGACATAACCATGTGTAGTTTTACAATACTTTTACAAAAGTCTTAGCTAAGGTTGCTATAAAAAAAAAATATACCTCATAGTCTGGAGGCAGGAAAGTCCAAAACTAAGGCACCAGTTGATCTGGTGTCTAGTGAGGACCTAATTCCTGGTCAAAGACAGGCATTGAAGAGAAAAATTTATCCCATGTCTGTTCATATAAGGCCACTAATTCATTATATTCATGGAGATCACACTCTCATAACCTACTATCTTCCTAAAGACCCTACCCCTTAATATATCACATCGAAGATTAGGATTTCAATGTATGAATTTTAGGATGTACAAATATTCAGTCTATAACTTCACATAGCATTTTTCATTTAAACTTAAGCCTGTGAGGTCAGGAAGGCTAGGATTATTGTCCCTGAGAACCAGTTTTTATAAGAAGTGTATTTAGAATCATGGTAAACATGAGAGCCGGAAAGGAAATCCTGGCTTCTGATTTCTGACACCACTCTTACTACGTCCCAGTGTTACTTCTAAGCAGGCAGAAGTGGACAAAGCTATACCCCTAAAAGTCATGCTTGATGCCAAACCATTAGAGGGATACATAACCTTTAGGGGACCTATGAAAACCACAAGTGAGGAATATAATAGGATTCTTGGTACTTTCAATTTATTTAGTATTTTCTAGCCTGTACACAAAGAAAATAAAATATTTTTCCATGATATCTTTACAAGATGAGGAGAAAAGGTTCATTAGGAAAAAAGGCACTCTATCAAATTCTGAAATCTTTATATCCCTAATGAAAATAGAAAACATATCCCAAGTGCTATTTAAACCCTGCAGAGTAAAGACTTGGGTGAAAATTGTTTGATGAAATAAAGACCTAGATTACATCATTCTTCAAATTTAGAGGAGCCAAGAAAACATGAGTGTGACATATGTCCAGGACCAGTGGTAATTTTGCCCCTATGGATTCTTATATCAAGCCTATAAGTAAATTTGTTTTAAATTACTATGCCAGAATTCTGCTTAATACCTTCTTAAGACAATGGTTCTTACTACTGTTTGCTCAGCAGAATTCAGTATTTAGAAGGAATCATTTACTGAAGCCCCTTGAATGTATAATCAGGATAAAAGGCCAGCGGCTCTAGATGGACATTAACAGGAGGAAAGGGATGAGAGTTGTCTGCTGCTCATGCCCTCTCCACCGCCCTGTCGTACCCTCCACCAGCCAAAGGAACGCCATAGAAGACTCGTCCCAGATGAGAGCCATCCAACTGAACCCAGGACCAGCTAGAAGTTTAGAGCTTTAAGGTTCTGAACACATTGAGACAGTTTTAGATCTGCTGGATAAAGATTCTTCATGCCCTGGCCCTGTGGCCTTAATGAAGTTTCCACTTCCTTGTCTTCCTAGGCTTATTTCACTACCTGTCAAGGAATTCTTATGAGGATAGAAGGAGGTTACGCACACAGCACAGAGCCTGAACATAGTAAGCATTCAGAGTACATACTAGATGTAACCAATCGTCATCCTTGCCCTCTGAGCTTTAGGGCTGAGTCTAGAAGATTAAATATATCCTCAAAGACTACTATCATTTTTGAGAACGATATGCTAGCCACTACCCATACATTAAATTCATTTAATCACTAACAATTTCATAAAATAATTTAAACTGGGTGTGGTGGTGTATGCCTCCAAGCCCAGAACTGCAAAGGCTAGAGCAGAGGGATTATAGGTTTGAGGTGAGCCTAGGCTACATAATCAATTCAAGGCCAGCCTGACCTATCTCAGAATAGCAATAACAATGAATAACAAGAACAATGAGAAACAGTTTACATGCCAGAAAAGTTATCCATTTCAAGGTCATCAGTTAAACGACTTTTACTACGTTTATAAAGTTGTATAAGCTTTGCCACAATCCACTTTTAGGACATTTCCATCACCCCCAAAAGATTAGTATGCATCTGCAGGTGCACTCTATTCCCATCCTCAGCTCCAGGCAGCCACTGAACTACTTCATAAATTTACCTGGACATTTCATATAAATGGACTCATATAATATATGGGTTTTTGCATCTAAGTCCTTTCACTTAACATAATGTTTTTGTGGTCTGTATTATGTTGTAGAATGCACTGGTATTTTGTTCTTTGTTGTATTGCTGAACAGTACTATACTGCATGAATAAATTGTTTCATATATGAACTTTACCACCTGATGGACATTTATTTGAGTTGTCAGATTAAGGGGACATCATGAATAAAGCTGTTAGGAATATTGGCATACAAGTCTCTGTGTGGACATGTTTTCATTTCTATTACGTACTTTAGTTGAGATAGAATTTCTGAGTCCCATGCTTATATTTAATTTTGAAAACAAAAAGTTGTCAACCCATCTTTCAAAGTAGCTGCACCATATTACATTCCCAACAACAAAGGTGTTAGTTAATGAATGGTAGAGCCCTCACAATATAATTGCTTCATTTTATGCCCCACCTCCCAACATTATTGCACTTGGGAATAATTTTCCAACACATGAACTTTTGGGGACAACTCAAGGCCAACACCTGTTCTGCCCGCAGACTAGAATTGTTATTTGAAAGCCACAATAGAATTGATGCCTTAGCGAGCCCAACATGACGCTCACAGGCAAACCCTTCTAGAGAGGTATTCAAAGATAGAGGCTGCACTCAACAATTTAAACTGACACACTTTCCTCCCTTGCCTGGCCAAAAGGGAGAAATGACATACCAAAGAACCTACATGAATGGAAAAAAACACACGTTTTAATATTGGCAGATGACAAGTGATAGTTGGATAGTAGACTTTTGTTTCTTTTGGTATTAGGAATCGAACTCACAACCTTGCACTTGCACAGCAGGCACTATGCCGCTGAGCTGTATCCCCGGCCCAACAAGTGATAATCAAGATCTCTGCAGAGGACTGGGGATATTGTTCAGCGGAACAGCACATGCTTGTCAGCTGTAAGATTGGGAGTTTGACCACCCTATACCAAAAAAAAAAAAAATCTCTGCAGAAGTACAGCTTGGAGATCCATGTTTCTTACTCACACAGAAATAGACTTCCTTCCCACACTAAGAGGAAGAAAGACTCCAACATAGAGAAAAGCTGCCTATCAATGTGTGCATCAAACAAAATAAAGAATTAGCATTTTTAGTTACCTGGTCAATATGTCCTTTTTGAGGTATAGTAACCTGACATCTTACCTTGTTCCAGCTACTATAACAAAATATCTTAGGTGAGATAATATAAACAACAGAAATTTATTGCTAACAGTTTCAGAGGCTAGGAAGCCCATAATCAAGGCATTATAGATCAGGCATGGGGTGAAGGGCTGTTCCTCATAGATGGTGCCTTCTAAGCATCTTCACATGGCAGAAGGGAGTGAACAATGCCTTGGGCCTTTCTTTTTCTTTTTATTTTTTTAAGAGAATAAAACAACACAAAACAGAACAAGACAAATCAAAACAGAACAATGCAAGCAACACAGGACTTCACAACAAGACAACAGGACATCAAGAGTAGCTACCACAATGTCTCTTGTTTTCTTCAAATAGTTGACCAAACCTTCACACATAATAATATCAAACACAACAAAATAGTGTAAAACCAATCAAAAGAATGAAAGCATTACACAACTTCAAAACCAGATGATAGGAAATGAACAATGGCTACTATAATATCTCATTTTCTTCAAAAAAGTTTTCCATACCATCACACATAATAAAGTCAAGTAAAACACAACAGAATAGAACCAATCAAAACAAAAGAACAAAAGGATGATAGGATTTCATAACAAGATGACAGGAAATCAGCAATGGCTACTATAATGTCTCATTTTCTTCAAAATAGCTGTTCATACCATCACACATAATAAAATCAAACAAAACAGAATAAGACCAATTAAACAAATGAATTAAAGCATTGTAAGACTTCATTATAATAGGAAACCAACCATGATTGCCATAATACATCCCATTATGTTTAAAATAGCTGCCAATATCATCAGACAAAGTAAAATCTAACAAAACACAACAGAACAAAGACAAACCTAACAAAGCTGTGAAAGCAAGAATTCAAGACAAGACAATAAGAAATTAACAGTAGTTACCACCTTTCCTTCCCAGGTGTTTCCTCCCCTATCACTTTTATAATAACTATTTTGCTTTTGGATCCCATTAACTCCTTCTGTTTCTTATGTTAAGATTCATGTTTATGAGTTCAAACTGCTTCACTTATAAACATGATCTCCAGGTGCATTCATTTACCTACAAGAGCCTTGAGATTATTCTACTTTATATCTGGGTAGCTTCCCGCTGCATGAAAATACCATATCTTTCTTATCCATCCTGTGATTGATGGGCAAGTTACTCTTGCTTTTTTTATGGTCTCCTATCACATGGAACAATTCTTTTCTCCCCTTTGATTTCCAGTCTATGAATTTCCTCTCCAGTTAAGTGTGTTTCTTATATACAGTATATCAATGGATCTTGTTTCTTGATCCACTCTCCTTGTGTTTCTTTTTATTGCTGATTTGAGGCCATCTACATTAATGGTTACAACGAGCATACTTTGGTTTGTCTCTGCCATGCTATCCTCCTGCTGTCAGCCCTCCACTTTTCCTCTTCATTCAATTGCCTGTCTTGTTTGGTGATCCTCCTCTGCTGCTGTTCCTGGAACCACAGTCATCTTTATCTCTCTCTAGAATATCCTTTAGACTCTCTGCAGGGTTGGTTTGGTAGTCATGAATTCCTCCAGTTGTTCTTTATCATGGAAGTATCTTATTTTTCCATCAATTTGGAAAGATAGTCTTGCAGGGTACATCAATCTGGGTTGGAAGTTGTTTTCTTTCAGGGTTTGAAACACTTTTTTCCAAACTCTTCTTGACTTGATAGTTTGTGTTGATAAGTCTGCCTTGATTCTGATTGGTTTTCCTCTATAGGTGATCTGTTTCTTTTTCTCTAACAGCTTTTAATATTCTGTTCTTGGGCTGAATCTCTGGGATCTTGATTATTATATGTCTAGGTATACATTTATTTTGGTTATGGCTAGTTGGAATTCTATATGCCTCACTTATCTGCATGCCAGTTCCATTTCCCATGTTTGGGAAGTTTTCTGCTATTACTTCTGTAAATAGCCTTTTAATTTCATTTGTGTTGACGCCTGCTTCTTTACCGACACTATCACTCTTAGATTATGCTTCTTTGTGTCATTTGCAGCTGTTGAATTGTTATTTCCTGATTCTTTGTTATTTTTAAGAGATCTTTCATGATCACTAGCTGTAATCCTATCTTCAAGGTCTGAAAGTTTATCTTCAGTCTCTTTCAAACATTTTTGTCAGCTTTTGACTGAATTTTTAATTTCCTGTTATCTCTCTTTGAATCTGTTTCATGCATTGTAATTCTTTCTATATTCATTCAAGGTTTCCATCATTTTCCTATGTGCCTCTTTTTTATCTATGTCTTCTTTGGATATGCTGAGCAATTCTTTCAGTATGTTTGTGATTTCTTCCTTTACCTGAGACATTATTTCTGATTTGATTGCTTTTACCATCTCATGAAGTTGTTTGTTTACTTCAGTTGCAATCCTGTCAGAGATTTCAGGTGTGTGACTTACATTTTCATCCATGACTGTGTCTCCCAGACTTGTTCTGTGTGGACTACAGGTCTGAGGTTGCGTTTTCTCCTTTGTCTTGACATTCTCCTGGGTTCCTCCCAACAAGCTAGTTGTAGGGCCTCAGGCACTTCTCATATTGGCTGCCCCTCTGCAGTGTAGGAGAATAGGACAGGCACCTGTGTTCCTCTGACCCCAGATTTACAGGGAGGCATGGGGCAGGCTTCTCCAGACTTGTGGAGCTACACTATGGTTTCCCTGATCAGGGGTGCATGAAGGTGGGGCTGCTTCTCTCAGCCTGTGTGTCTACACTGGCACTCCTGCAATGGTGGCAGACACGCAGGGGTATGTTTTTCTGATTCTCCTGATGGGTGATGGCTGCCTCCAATTGTGGCCTACAGGTGCACAGGGCTTACCTGGCTGTGTATGCCTGCTCTTGTTGGCTGCCCACAGGAAGGAGCCTTCTGGTGGCAGCACCCAACAGGCAGAGGCAGATCTTTCTGGCCCTCTCTGTGCACTCTGGCTGCCCATAGGAAGGGGGTCTTCCTGTGGCAGCAATCAGCAGGCAGAAGCAGATCTGTGTCTTTTTTTTAAAATTAGGATTCTATTCCTTTGTAATTAGGTCATTTGATCACCTCCTGACCACTACAAATCTTAATATTATTATGTTGGTGATTAGAGTTCAACATATAAATTTTGAAAGAACACATTGTGACCATAGGAGCAGCCTAAAGATTATTATATAAGATAAGCCCAAATGGCATAGGTCTGTATAAGAGGTCTCTAGGTTATAAAATTTTATGCAAATAAATGACAAAACAAAATCATTGATCCATTATTCTTCCCATTTGGTAGATTTCTTTGGGTTTTGTTTGTTTACGTAAGGAAGAACATTGACAGCTTTCAAATTCTTCCTTTTCATCAGCTTGAGGGAAATCTTCCAAAAGTCAGTATTCATTCAGCTGAAATCTTTCTTAATTCCAAACATATCTCTTGGCTGAAATAAATTATTTGGTGAATCATTCCAAAGTGATTTTTATGGATAAAATTATGAGTAACCAAACTAAAACATTTCTTTGGCTTCAAATATAATATTTGCTACATACAAAGCTTCATTTATAAACAAAGCTTTTATACTAACAAGAATTATATCCACAAGTTTTGAAAAAATACATATGTGTATACATGT
>PVJX010030996.1:0-21562 GCA_004027295.1 Dolichotis patagonum
TATTTGTATGGATAAAGATTGGCCAGGAGAAACACAACTTTAAAACTTGAGATTTGTGTTTGTTCTACAGATAGACAAAGATAAAACACTGAAGGTATTAATGCTCTTAGAAATTGTTGGCACTTGACATTGCAGACAGTCATTTGGGTATGGTGGTGCACACCTGAAATAACAACACTCTGGGAGACACATGCAGGAGGATAATTAGTTCAAGACTGGGCAGTTTAGCACAGCCTAAGCAGTGTAGTGACTTAGTGAGACCCTGTTTCAAAGTTAAAAATTTAAAAAAATGGGCTGGGGAGTTAGCTCAGTGGCTTAAGTGCCTGCTTGGCAAGCACAAGGTCATGATTTCAATCCCCAGTACCCCCCCCCCAAATTTAAAAAATGTGCTGGGTATATAACTCAGTGAAAACAACCTAGATTCAATCACTCATACCGGGGGGGGGGGAAGATCAGCCATTAATTTAGCAATTTCATATCAATTGTTTAAATTAAAATTGTATAGATCCTTGAAATCAGCTTGTCTGTAGCTAGGATCAGGATTATATAGTGGTATAAACATCATCTCAGGAGCTACAATACCTGGGTATTCATTGGAGATCCATGGTGAAGGAAAGATGAGTTAGTCTCTCTGTGGCTAGTTGCATTGATTATGAAAATATGAATGGCAAAAATATTTCATTAAGTTAGCCCAAGGGCTAAATGAGTCAATACAAATGCTTAAAGAGCATAGAAATGGCCCAGGCTTCTGAGTGAAGAGACAATTTACAGAATGGGGAAAAAATTTTGCCAACTATTCCACCAACACAGAATTCATATCTAGAATGTAGAAAGATCTCAAAAAGAATAAACCCCTCAAATGCATGAAAATGCACAACTGAGATGAATAGAAACTTTTCAGAAGTTCAAATGAACAATAAATGAAATATGAAAATATGTATTGATATGAAGAGTTATGACAATATTATGTAATATGAAATATGAAAATTTTATGTAATGTGAAAAAATGCTCAATTTGTCTCACCATTAAAGAAATGTAAATGGAAACAGCACTGCGATTCCATCTCACTCCAGAAAGAATGGCTATTTTCAAGAGATCAAATAATGAATGCTGGTGAGGCTGTGGAAGAGAAAACCTTCCATAGCATTGGTAGGAATGTGAACTAGTACAACTGTAATGGATATCACTATGGAGATCCCTCAAAAAATTAAAAATAAAATTTCACTGAACCCATGTATTGCCCTTCTAGGTGTCATCCCAAGATACTCAAAGACATCACTTATAGAGATGAAAACATGTGCATGTTTATGGTAGCACAATTCAGGAGAGTTCAATCATGGAAACAGGCTGTATGTCCATCAACAGCTGAATGGATACAGGAAACATGGCATTTATACCTGAAGGAGCACTACTCTGCCATAAAGCATAGATATGTTTCATTTGTAAGAAAATGAATGTGCTTTGAGACCATAATTTTAAGTGAAATAAATCAGATCTATAATCTTAACTATCTCATGCTTTCTCTTACGTGTGAAATTGAAGGTATAAATAAATAAGAGCAAAAATAAAAGATATAATAGGAAACAAGCAAATCTTCAGTATATGTGAAGAATGCCGAGAGAGAGTCAGGTTGGCGGGAAAGGAAAGATTTGTGGTGTATATATACCTACTCCTCGTGAAGAAAACAATCATGCTCTGAAAACATAAAAATTAAAACTTAAAGAAATTGCCAAATCTAGTATAATGACATTAAATGTTACTATTAATAATACTATTAATACTATTAATATTTCTACTATCAATATTATGAATATGTGAACATATTCACAGGCTATACTTTTGAAGACTGTTATCAACAAGGGCATTAAGGCAAATTGTTTGTCTGATTGTTTGTTTGAGGCAGGGTTTTGCTATGCAGTTCAGGCTGGTCTTGAACTCACTATGGCCTCAAACTCACAGCAGTCCTCCTGCCTCAGTCTCCCCCAAGGGCTAGGATTACAGGTATATGCCACTACATTCATCCATTAAGGTAAACAGCAAGCAATCAAATAATAGGAATAAATAGTGGAACAGAAGATAGGGAAATAAGTGACAATGCATAATTAGTGTGTAATCATAATTCTCTCAGAGTCAGTCCAGTCACACAGCCATAATTAGCGTAAGGAAGGGATATGTAGGCCACTAAGAAAACTGTGTGGCAAATCTGAGAAAGAGCTCAGAAAAGTGACAATTTAGAACTAAGGGTTGGGTGCTAGATACAGGGAGAGAGAAAGGTCAGGAACATTGATTTGTTTTTGCACTGTTATTATTTCTAAATGTCCTAGAATGAGCGTGACCTGCCCCATGATAAAATCATTTAGCTGCAACTACCCCAGTTCCTTCAGAGAAATTCAAATGGCAGAGAAATGAATCAAATGCCACAGGGAAGTCCCCATCACCACAAGTCTCAGCTGACTTGGAGGACAGGCCACTTTTTGTGGAGGGCCGTAAGGACATGATCTCTAAAACATTTTCTAGTTAAATTCTTAGATAATGAATAGACATACAGCTTCAGTACTGAAAATTCTTAAAACTGAAAAGAAGCTGTGCCTCATATTAATCAGGGCTACAGCTATACATAAAAGTCATGATTTTAATTTGTTTTATCCCTGAGGAAAATCCTGTCATCCAAAATGTAATACAGGCGTATGTTCAAATTCAATTTGCATCCCTCCATCTTCACAAAGTACTTCCAGTAGGCAGAGCACACAGAACATTATACACCCCATAACAGAAGGATAATGCCTACATTAACACATCTCCTTCAATTTTGACACATCAATGTTCTCTGCTTATATCCTGACTGCCTGCATTTTTATTGTGGTTATTGAGTGATAACTCTGGGATCATTTAAATTCTAACAATGCTTTTGCTCCTCTGTTAATGTTCATAATTAAAGAGAGGGTATCTAAATCATTGAAAATAGACAGCTGATTTTATTTCAAAAGCTTAGCTAAATTTTGGAAAATCACTGATCATTAAGCTTGAATGTCTTTAGCTGATTATTTTTAATGAAAGGGTAATGTCAACGGCAGGAAACTTTTCATGTGTGTTGATTTCCTGATAGGAAACTTCGGAAATAAGTTATTCAAAACTTTTTCTGGTGAGTCTTTTCCTTGTTAAATTATTTGCTTTTGAAAGAAAAAAGACTAGCTTTTTCACTGCAGAATACAGCAGTTAACAGGATAAAATCATCTTCTAACAACTAGATAAATACTTCTGTGAAATAACTGTACACTATTCAGGAATGTGTTTTATACTGATTGAAAATGAATAGTTAGAAAAGGAAGAAGGGATGAGTATTACAAGCAGGAAAGAGAAATTGAGCCAACTCTCTCTACATGACAAATGCAGCAGAGATTGGGCCTAAGACTGCAAGATTTCAGAAATGGTTCATTGTGTGCTAATTCATATGTATATTTTCTTCTGTATTTCTGGAACTAGGGAGAAATGTTTCCTTTAAACAACTTTGCCATGGTACTCAAAGCTGTTCTTTCATCTCTTGCTGGCTTTTTGCTTTTTCAGACTTTCTCAGTGAACAAACGTGTATTGTATACACATACTCCGCACAGTCATAGAAGAGGAAAATGAGACAAAGGCATATACTAACAGTCTGCATATCACCTCTTCCTCGGGGTTTAAATCTGGTGAAAGTGAATAATGAGAAAACAGTTTTATGGTCTTTATATTGGCTCAAGGTTATAGACATAAAATGATATGGACAGGTGTTTGATATTCTGTAATATGAAATCTCTAAGTGTTTTAAGCTTCACTCAAATATAAGACAGTGAACAAGGCACACACACAGCTATTACATTTAATTCATTATCATATATTTGTTGAAGTTCTACTTTACATATGATTATTTGATTTTTGCTCTTGAAGAACACTTGAAGCTAAATGGTACACAATTATTTTATTCTTCTGTACAAGGCATACTGTACAATTTATTTTGAAGTGTGAACCTCCTGAAGAATGTATTTCTTGTTTCATGTCCCTTTCTAAATATCTTACAAAGCATTTATCCTTTTCTCCTAAGGTGCTCTATTAGAGTCCTTGAGAGTTATCATGTCTACCTTGGCTTTGGAGTCAAAAAGGACACAAATTAGACCATCACTACATTAGTTTCACTGTACCTCTGTCTCTGTCTCTTTGACCTTGAGCTTTTTCATAATTCTTTTCTTTTTTCACTTATTCTTTTTTTTTGCTGTGTATTCTTTCTGTCTTCTAAATGCCATGCTTTACCCCAAAAGCAGAATAATAAATTCTGAATAAAGTATTTCTTCCTACATGTTCCTCTATCAAAATATTAGGAATTGTAGTAGAGGTATAATTTAGGAATTAATATATACAACATCTAGGTTAAAATGCTGGTCTTCTTAATGCTCATATGAGAGTTCACATTTCTTATAATTTTCCTAACTTCTTAACTTTTCTAAGTTTTTGTTTATTTTTATGTGAAACATGGTTAGTAATGTCTTCTTGACAATTCCTGTTATGAGTAGAAATAAAATACACAAGGCAAACTAAGCATCCCAGAATTAATAGTTGCTTTCACCTTAATTTTTATTTGGAACTTTTATCTTTTCACCTGATTTCTAGCTCACTCCTGACCTCATGTCCCATAATTATTGAAACATGCTTAGAATTAAAAATTGCCTTTATTTTTTTCATTCCTCCTACTAGTTAAAATCTATATTTTGTAACTTTAAAAATAGCTATTCAAGCATCTTGATAGGTGTCATCAGATTTTATCTTTATTTAGAACATAAAGTAACAAACATATATACAAAAAACTTTTATTAGAGATGAAATTTTTAAAATATTTATTGGATATCTGTTGTCTCCAATCACATCTAAAATCTCACGTGGATATATAACTAAATTTGACATATAGTATACATTAAGTAATACATACAAATAGCAGCATAATTTTTTTAAAATAATTTCATTTAAAGAGAAAACAACAAAACAAAACAAAACAGAATAAAGTGAAGCAACAATACAGTATTCCAGGGAAAAAAGGAAAAGAACAAAAACAAAAAAACCTAAGAAATTATTGCTTGACAAATTACATACTGACTTCTTAGAAATAGTTGTTCAATTTACACAGTTAAAACATGTAAAGTAGACATTCAAACAGTGAGACTGTTAACAGTTCTGCTCCACAATCTGACAAAAACAGCAATATGGTCATCCATCTTACCCATGCAAATATACATTCAATTATACCAAAAGGGTAAAATTAAACACAACAAAACAGAACAAAGCAGATCACAAGAAAGCAATGTAGGAGACAAAAATTTCAAAACTAGACAATCGGAGATATTCCCTCTCTATCATATTGACTCTTGTTTTCTTCCAAATAGTTGTCCAAATTGTCACATACAGGGAATTCACAGGAAACAACCTAGTATGGAATTGATCTGAGCAGGACAAGGAGGGTATTTTAGGTCTTCAAGACCAGACATTAGGGAAGCCAACAATGGCTGTCATAGTGTCTCTCATTCTCCTCAAAACAGCTGTCCATACCTTCATGTGTGTTGAACTTAAACAAGGCAAAGCAAGCTAAGATCACTTTGAACAAAAAGTGATAGTTTTGCTGGACTTCACATCATGAGATTGTGGAATCAGCACTGGGTATTGTAGTGTCTCTTTTTCTTCAAAGTAGTTGTTCATTTCAACATGTGTTATATAGTTGGTTCTCGTAAACTGTTTATGAGCTCTACACATGCATGAGTCTCTACATGTATATCTATCATTTCTGTATTAGCAGGAAAAAAAGAACAAAGCAAGATAAAACAAAACAATTCCTAGAGAAGCATGAGGCAGAAAAGTCACATAAAACCGCAATACAAGGTGATTTACAATGGTTACCATGGTGTCTCAGCAGTGTATAACAACATTAATAAAAACGAAGCATTTGAGACATTATAAGACTTCAAAAGCAAGTAATAATCAAACCAGAGTGGGTATCTTAGTGAATCTTGTCATCTTCAGTGTAGTTGTCTATATACTTAGACTTGATGCTATCCATCATAATAGATTTAAATAAAATCAGTCAATACAAAGTAGCAATCTAACAAACCAGATTCAAATAAGATCAGTCATAATAATACAGTGTAAGTTATAAAGGGCTTCAGATTAAGTTGATAGGAAAATTAGGGATGATTACCATAATACATCCTCTTATTTTTGGGATAGCTGACCATGTCCTCAAGTCTAGTGTAAGTAGACAAACTGGGACAGCACGTAATCCATCCAAGCAGAGTGGTGAGAATAATGTAAATTTTAAATCCTGTTACCCCAATAACAATATCCTCTGCCTCCATTTTTAGACAATTCCTCCCCTTTCACTCCCATAGGGTGCACTGCTTGTTTTGGGTCCCACTGCCTCCCTATATAGAGCATCTCAATGGACCCTATCTCCTGATCTACTCTGCCTGTGTTTCTCTCTGTTAGTATATTTAGGGCCTATGTACTAGAGATTATAGCCAATCTTCTCTGCCTCATTTCTGCTATTCTATTTTTCTGCCATTGATAGTCTATTTTTCTCTTCCACTTCACTGTCTGCCTCGTTCACTGAGGCCTCTCTGCCACTGTTCCTGAAATGCTCGTATTCTTGTTATCTTTCCCTAGAATGTCCTTCAGTATTTTTTGTAGGGTTGGGCTGGTGGTCACAAATTCTCCTAGTTCCTCTTTGTCATGGAAGCATCTTGTTTCTCCATTAATTTCTAGAGAGAGTTTTGCAGGATACATCAATCTGGGCTGAAGATTGTTCTCCTTCAGTGCTTGAGTTACTTTACTCCAAGCTCTTCTTGACCTGGTGGTCTGTGTGGAGAAGTCTGCTATGATTTTGATGGGTTTTTCTTTATAGGTGATCTGTTTCTTTTCTCTGATGGCTTTTAATATTCTGTTCTTATATTGAATTTCTGGGATCTTGATTATGTGTCTAGGTGTAGCTCTGTTTGGGTTGTAGGTGGCTGGATTTCTGTATGCTTCATACCTCTGCATATCATTTCTTTTTTCTATGCTTGGGAAATTTTCCTTAATAATTTCTATGAATAGCCTTTGTAATTCCTCTGATTTTATTCCTGCTTCTTATTTCACATACTTTATTTTTATGTTATAGATCCTCTTGTCATCTTCCAGTCTTTTTATCTTTACTGCCTGCTCCCTTGTTATTTTTAAGAGATCTTCCCTTTCATGACCCCACATTGCAAGCCTGTGTTCAATTTTTGATAGTCTATCTTTGGTTTCTTTCAAGCAGTTTTGCCAGCTTTCTATGGAGTCTTTAGTTTCCTGACAATCTCTTTGAGTCTGCTTCATGAATTCTAGGTTTTTTCTGAATTCTTCATTAAATTTTTCCCTCCATTTGTGTTCCTCCATTTTTCTGTCTGTGTCTTCTTGAGAGGTGCCCAGCCCTTTTTTTTATTAATCTACTTATCTCTTGTTTAATTTGAATTAATATTTCAGTTTTGGTCCCTCTTACGAGGTCTTGAAGATATCTCTTTATGTCTGCTAACGCTGTGTTTGAAGTTGCATTTTTGCTGCCCTCAATCTCTTTTGTATTTACCTCTCCTGGATCAATGTTCTCAGGGTTGGGGGCTGGGAGTTGTTTCTTATTTCTCCCTTTCGTCATGTTTTTGGTTCCTTACATACAAGTGTACAGTGTAATGCTCAGACCCTACTTGTTGGTTAAGGCTCCTCTAGAGGGCGCAGGCTAGGAGCTTTAGCCCTCTTCAATAGGTTATCAGAGATTAGAGTTCATCCTTGGGCAGTGTGCGCTAGCTCCTCCCTTCAGGGCCAGTCAACCTTTGCAGGGCTTCACTGCGTCAGTGTGCACTGATCTCAGGGAAGTAATATTGAAGCGACTCACTGGGTCCCCACCAGGGGCGAGGCCTAGTCCAAGCAGATTCCACCAATCTGCTCGGCAAGGGGAGCAACCAGCTGAAGCCACTTCCTTATGGAGTTAGGGCTGTCTTGCCCAAATCCAACATGTCATCCAGTCGGTTTCCCCTTTACTGCGGGAGAGTCTTATTCCCATCACTCACCACGTGTTGATGCCAGTCCCTGTGAACTGCAGGGCGCCCCAAACTCTGACTTCAGCTCGGCTGCGGTGGGAATTCACGGTGCCTCTGGGTGGGTCGAGTGCAGGGCAGGTCTGGCGAGCTGCACGCAGGGCTGTTCAGCTCTGCATTCGGGTGGCTCAAGCCAGTCACTTCGGTGTGGATCGCTTGTTCAGGTCGGGCAGGAATTCAGGCGGCTCAAGGAGGGCGCACGTACTCGCTGATCTTAGCTTCTCTAATGGTAGTCCCAGGACCTCATATTCGAGCGGTTTTTTGCACTTGAGTTTTTTCCTGGGTTGTGAGAGTCCATCTCTATCTGTTTGGGTCTCTCCAGGGTGTTTTATTCTGGCATTTGAGCTGTCTATCAGAGAGGGTCTCTAACCTGCTACCTACCAGTCCGCTATCTTGTCATCCTCTCTCTAGTAGCATAATTTAAAAGAAGTAGACTACCACACAAAACTACTTAAATGAAATGAAAAAAAATGCTAGAACAGAAAATTGTGGAAAAATTCAAATTGGGAAATGTCAATTAAAGAAAGGCACACAAGGAAACATGCAGAGACTGAGACTATGGGAAAGACTAGATTTCATTTCATCTATGCACCAGCTAGCTGAAATCAGAGTGGTATCGGTATTTGGAGGGATGGCTAAGTATATACAGGATTTGGGGTTGGCATCTGGGTAAAATATTTCAAAATCAAAGCTGCAAGGACAATCAGCACAGTGTGCATAGAAAGCTGGCTCTTCCAACATCAGGGAGACTGCAGGTCCAGTCCTCAATTTCTTTACAGCCATTAATTCTAAATGCAAAATACAGTACAAATTCCTATTGCGTGTAGAGAGCTGCATGTTTATTGGGAAGGTCTTTCTCAGGTCAGGTCTGACAGGCAACAGGTGATTGTTTTTAAGCAAAGACAAATATGTAGTAAATACTTTTGCCAATTATGTAAAGCACCATAAATTGAGCATATACTGTATTCTATCACATTTTTATTTACTATATTATTCCACAAACAACATTGGCTTCATGGTGATATCTTACTGGTAAAAAATAGAGTCAGGGAAACAGTCTAAGTAGTGGCTCTGCTGTGAATTTTGTTCTGAGTTGTTTCAGGAAGCCCCATGAAATTTAGATGAGCTCTCACAGTAACATGGGTTTCCTCCAGCTCCCTTGTATGTAAGGATTATAAATTTGGATGAGGCTATTAACCACGATCTATTGTGAACTTAATCCTGATATGGTAACTTTATTGCTTTAAGATTAATAGAGTACTGTCCTGGGTGTGTCTAGGTGAGTCACAGCACCAAAAGAAAACCAAATATTTTGTACAGGGAAAAAAGAAAAATGACCTTAGGGCATCTCAGAAATCAACATGACCACACCTGTAGTAGGCTCAAGGGTGTAAAAGTATCAACGTTTCTTTGAGAAGAAAGGCCCATAACCCCTTTTCAAAAAGGATCTCCTAGGAAATTGATTATTTGAGATTCATTTCACTTTAGTTAGCTCTTCAGCTATCTGGAGGTGACTGTCTGGCTACCATTTCACTGATCCTGTAATACCTAATTTTACTGAAATGTATAATGGAAAAATTGTGAGGTCAAGAATGCTCCTACCCAAATTTCAAAGGAAGACCTTGAAGGGCAGGCAGGGAGACCCTGAAAAGATAATACATGAAGTGATAGGAATGAAGCCAAAGGAACTGTGGAGGACCCTAGAAGCTGAAGATGCCAGGGATGTAGAAGGTCAGAAATGAGAAGCTGTGGGCCTTGGGTGGAGCCAGCTTTGTGGGTTATAACTAGCAGGCCACAGGTCATGCATTTTTAGAAATGTCCCCCATGTCCACCATGTTCCCTCTATTCCTCCCCTTGGAATGCAATATTTACCTCCTCCTATTACATCTTGAGCTTTGATAATTTGTCTTTGTATAAAGGCTTCACAGCTACAAGTTTGTCTTGATTCTCAGAAAAGACTTGACTTGAACTTCTGCTTAGGTGCTGCTGTCTAGAGTTGGATCACATAATCATCAATGACAGGGGAATTTACAGAAGAGGAAAAATTTAGAAGCCATAATTCTGCCAGGAGACAGAAGGTAGGAAATGAGTGAGTGTTGAATATCTATCTAATTGTCTCTTTTCAGAGGATGATTTGAAAGCATTGGATTAATATTCCCTCTTAATGATGGAGCAAAGCCTAAGCCTGTCTAATCACGGAATGACCAAGGGTAGATGACAACTTTGTAGACCCTATTCCAATGTAAATTTTTATGTCTAAGAGGTATCACAGAATTTAACTTTAAAATACTGGAAACAGTCTCTTGTAAGTACTTAGAAAAGTATCCCAGAGATATGTGTTTATGATACAGTCTCTAAAAATCATATTCAGGGCCTGCACTCTTTTTTATTTTTATTTTTTTTTAGACTATGAGCTATTTCTACAAGTCAAAATACAGGAATCAAAATGAAGTTGAAATGCAGAATGCAGAGAGTAACTAAGCGGTGAAACATGAGAATAGATTACTGAGAAATTATATCTTAGTTATTTTGTGTCCTGACATCTTTCAGAAGGAAAGATATTCTTCTGTCTCACCTAGAAGTTAGCTGGGCCTTTGCTTTGCTAAAACTGTATACGCTAGCCTCCAGGCCACAGTTATTAACCTTCAAAATAACTCAAAAACATGCATATCCATTTCCATGTGTCAGGGCCAGAATATGAGTAGATAATACATTGTTTGATAAAAGATGGCATGAAAGTTTGTATTTGAATAGGGGAGAAGAATAAGGAGTGAAAGAGAAAATGCTTTCTGCACTGTTCTGAGCACCCGGAGCAGTGATGGAGAACCTTTCAGAGACTGAGGGCCCCAATGCGGCCCCAAACCCTCTTACTCATCACAAAGTGATGTGCTATATGTCCTTCAGAAAGCGAGGATCACTTTTCCACTGCATCTTTTAATAGCGTGGGACTTACTGGTACAAACAGTAAGCCCTATACTATCTTTGTGTATTTGTTTTCATATTTTGCATTGTTGGGCTACCAATGCCTAAAGTTTAAATGGGTCCTGCATCCCTTAACATCCTCTTTATATTAAACTCTTAACGTTCTAGTGAAGTGTGTAAGAGGTTATGTCAGATGGGACCCTATTAAACACCACACTGGAGTCCAATTCTCATCTCTTCAGAGTCACAGGGAATCAAAACCAAGAGTCTCATTAAAACTAACGGACTTTTTTAGCTGTTGGTTCCAACCACCTTTCTCTATCAAACTTTTGTCCAGAGCTGCTTAATTAACTAATTTGACTCTCTCCCCTTTCCCTCCCTCAGCACCCCTGGGAATAATGAGTAGCCACATGTCTAATAGATGGGCAGCAGGAGGGAGGCAATAGATAATCAGTCTCTTGAAGAGCAGATTATCTCGCAGTGCATTTCTGTTCCGTAGATTGATAGAATGGAGCAAAGATTTCAAGTGGCAGAGTGTTAGCAATTAGTTTGGAAATTGCAAGGCACTATACTACATCACCAGAATTTTTAATCTTGGAATATCTCTCAATTCACACTATCCCTTTACAACTGCCTCTCTTTGTGCCCAGAAAATAGGTATTTATCTTTATAATTTATCTAAGGAATGCTCTGAATGTTCTCCATACACTGTTGAAGACCATATGGATGGCTCTGATTGAATACAGAGCAATTACCTCCACTTTAGCGAAACCTGGCCCTATTTCTTTGTCCTGATATGTACCGAGCAGACTAAGCTATTTCCTTTTCCCTTCAATTGGCTCTAAGCAATATAAATAGGGTTGGCCGAGGTACTGATGTGTAATCTTTCAAGCCAAGCAACAGTGCTGTTTCCTTGCCCGTATCTCCCTTTAAATGATTGAGCCCAGCAGGATGGCAGAGCCAACAGCTCCAGGATTTTCAACTGGGTTAGAGCCTCAAGATAAGAGGTCATGACTTCCCATGGCAGAAAAAAATTTGCATATCAGAACTGAAGCACCAAACCCCTAAAGGTTAAATGCTATCTCATTGTGTTGTGCAGATCAGTTTTCATGGGAATCCTCCTCTCTGCATGTTGCAGAGGTGCTTCCTGGCCTCCCAGCTAGCTCAGCTCACAGTACTCATGCAGTTCCTGCCATTCTCACAGTCACTCATCCCCAGGCCACACCCTTCTCCATGAATCAATGAATTCTGGGTTAGGCCCTCAGTTGAGACCTTTGTTTTGTGAGTCATCATCTGGACCTAACTCAGGACTGCTTGGTTGCCCATTACTGTAAATATGTCTTAGTATCTTTATCCTTGCTCTGGGTTGGTAGATTGAAATTAACTTGCCAGAATTCCAATGTTTCCAAGGGATTACAAAATCAGACTTCCTGGACTGTGACAAGGATGGAAAAAAACATAAACAAGTGCATTGATTTTGTACTCATTATGTTCTACAACTTTGCCAAATTCATTCATTCATTCATTCATTCATTCCAATTGTTTATCTGTATGATCTTTCATAGTGTCTACATAAGCAGTCATATTTGTTTGAATAATGACTGTGTTATTTATTATCTTTCCTTATGCTATTTTCTCTTTGAATTATTACACTGAAGAGAATTTGCAGAGGAACATTCAGTTGTGTTCTGCCTATAATTTCTTTGGTCCATCCTTAGAGTTGAGTGGGGAGGATTTCTATGCAACATCATTGAGAAAATGTTTGCCAAATGTGTTTTGTAGATAATCTGTTGCTACAAACATGGTATTTTCGCTTGCTTTTTTCCTTAAATGAGGATCCAGTTTTGTGTAATGCTCATATTAGCTCTACTGAGCATTAGGCAGGCGACTCGGGCAAAGCAGCTAGACCACTGGGTATGGACCTGTCAATCATGCAGACCTGTCAGTCACAGAGATCCAAGACATAGGTGTAGATCAGTTTCTGAGCCCTGCACCTTCCACCAATCAGAGAGTGCTGTCTTTAATTCTACCTCTCTGAGACCAACTGGGATTTTAATGGGACACTCTGAATCTGAAGTCATAAAGAAAATATAAAAAATGGTGTCCATTGACTTCACCACCACTGCCCTCTTGCTCATCCTGTGGCCCACTCTGTGAGTAGGGTGGATATTCTCTTTTTCCTTCAGAGCACTTTTTCTTCTTGAGTATCTCATTTGTGTTTCTTTTCCTTTGCTTTTATTTTGCCTTAAATAAACATTGGGTTTTCACATTCATCCACTGCCCTGTCCAATTCTTTGAACCAGATTGCAAGAACCTGGAAAGAACCACTGGCAACCACACTATCTGAATTTGTTAATACTTGATTTAAAATATTTACATTTAAATGCATGTAATGGAATGCCTATATTTATAGTTGATCACATAATTGCCCACTAAAATTCTGGCTGCTCTGGTAGCTCTCAAATGCCCTTAAATATTTCTTTTTCTGTTTAGTGTTGTTCTTGGTAGGGTGATTATTCTGCTGCCATAAACTAATCCTCATAATCTGAATCAAATTAACAAATAACATTTGAAATAAGAATATTATTTTGGTGTCACATATAGGCTATTTTCCTACCTCTAAAGTTTAGGTTTTTTACTGGCAAGACTTCAATAAGCTTTGGAAAATCAGATATTGCTTTCAAACCTAAATTTTAATGGTTTGAGAGACCTACCAGATTCTAGAAATTTCCACATGTATCAAATTCTATTGTGCCTCTTCTAGCTTCTTAATGGAATTCAGCTTTTACTAAAGACAGCTCCATAATCTTGAGTCAACTTCCTTCAGAAAGAAGCACAAACACAGACACACACACACACACACCACACATTAAGCACAGAGGCAGACGATATCTTCATGCAGCCTTTAAACAATTGAGAACTGAAATAATCCCTTCAGAAGTTCAGGCTAATTTTGTAGACCTGTGCTCTTTCTACATAATGCAGTTCTTAACCTTGGCCACTTTCCTGTCTAATGAACATAATCAGAAAAACACCCATTCACAGTGCCTGATGGCTAAGTCATTCTTAGTACCTTAACTGTTAATCTGTTTCTATTAGCAATATCCATTGAGTCAGTGCACCAAAATCACATTTCAGCCCAGAACAACTGTATTTCACATGAACTATGTATCAGAATAAGGCCAGTCAGGTTCTATATAGGAACCCACTGTGTGAATTTAAGCTCTATGATCAAGAAAAAGGATCCCTGTAGCTAAGTCATTTTGATGTGAATTCACAAGGTTAAAAAGTTCCAAGGATATAATTAAGTACATGGTTTAAGAAAAGGAACAAAAAGAGACTCCCGAGGGCCCTTTAATGTTGACAAATAAAAAGAGAAAGTATCTCTGTGGCTGAATGTGTGTGGCTGCAGCCTTTGTCTGATCCTTTCAACATGGAATATTCTGGCTATGGAGAAAACCAATATTTTTTTTTTTGGATAAGAGTGTGACAATCAAAGTAAAATTGTTGTAAATTTGATATTTTGGATTCATCTGTCCCAGTTTCCTCTACCTCTTACACAACTTCAGATTGTAATTTATTATTTTAATCATTTGATTTATCATAATGGGCTCTTGAAAAATGCTGATAGGAGCTGAAGTTGACTAACTTAAATTTTAGCAACCAGTAATTAAAAATAGATTAATGCTTACACTGTCTTCATTTAGTTTTAATGTGCTTAAACACAGCAAATTTTGCATGAGCAGGTGAGCTAATGTTAAGGGTGATCTGCTCTTTGAAAAGATCAGTTCTGTTCTGGTGGCACAGGGCTCGTCCTGTGATTTAGGATTTGAAGACCTCATGTGGGAAACCCCTTTTCTCTGGAAAGTGGGAGCTTCAATTCTCCATGCATTAAACTATGTTTTTTTAGATAAAAACAAAATAGATAAAACCATACATAGGTTAATGATAAAAGTTATCCAAAAATCAAGAAAGAATTGACTTTCATTTTCTTTTTAATATCTTGCATAATTACTGACATAAAATGAGTGTATAGGAAAAGAGAATGGAATGATATTTCTTCACCTGTAAAAGAGGCATAGTATGGAAAGGAAGGGAATGAAACAAGAATTCAGATGCTATATACACATGCCAGCTAGGTAAACACTAGTACTATAAATGTGTATTAATAAAAAATATAAAATTTTAAAAAGCTACTAAAAAGCAACAAAATGAAACAAAAAAAAAGAGACATAGTAAACATGTCTTCAGGCACTATAACAGGCATTAGAGGTAATAATTGCATGGAAAAGGTTAAGGAAAGCTACACAATAATGACAGAATACACATCAATAGTAATGACAAAAAAGCTAATGACTTATAGGGAAGCAATGGTGAAGAACTCGGACATTGTATTAAGATGTTTTTAAAATGTATTGAATTCTTCATTAAAAATTATTCAGTTGCTAGGCATGGTGGTGCATGCCTGTACTCCCAGCATGCAGGAGGCTGAAGCAGGAGAATCAACATGACATGCAGGCCAGCCTAGGCTATATATTAAGTTAACATCAGCCACAATGACATAACAAGACAGTGTCTCTAAAAACAAAACAAAGCTCATTTTCAAAGCTGAAGTCTGCAACTCTACAACTACTGGGCATCCCTCAGTAAGTTCTTCCTTTGCTATCCACCTGCTCCTACTTTACTGTGTTCCCCCACTCACTGCCTAGCCGTTGAGAACTTCAATCACTAACCCTATGGTTAGATTGTCTAACCGTGAATAGCAGTGTTCAGCTATCTGAGCATTTACACTTCAGATCAGTGATGGCAGACAGATTTTAAAACATTAAGCAACTGCCACATAGAGAAATGTTTTGAAGAGGAGTCGAAGGCAAATCAAGAACAATGAATCAGTTAGTATAAAACAAAGTAGTGACACTCAGGAAGGCATATATGTTCCATCACAAATATTTAGGGTAATTATAGGAAAAGACTTGGGGTAATTGCAAGAAATACAACTGAGTTCTGTACAATGATGTCAGCTGCAGACTGCATACAAAATGGTGATCTCATCAATAATAATGAACCTGGAAATTTCCTGTCACCTAGTTTCATCGTATACCTTATGATGCAGCTCAATGCATTACTTACATGTCTGTGGGATGCTGGTGTCAACAAAGCCACTATGTTTCTAGTTGGATAAAAGTATAGCACATACAATTATGTATGGTACTTAATATTTGTCAAAGGTAATAAACAGGTATGTTACTGGTATATCCATTTATTGTAGTATTTTAAAAGACCTAAGAAAAGGGGGACCAGCCAACTGTAAGACAAATATTAGACATGAAAAGTCAAATAAGCAATAATATAATTACAAAACTAGACCTTAATACCACATTGTCACAAAGAGAAAGATCAAGTAGACAACAAATAAATAACAGAACTGAATTAAACATGTGATCAAATGAACTTAATAGATGTGTACAGTGTGTTCCAACCAACAGCATCAGAATACACGTTCTTCTCAGCTGCACATGGGACATTCTCTAAAACAGAGAATATATTATCTCATCTAATGTGCTCAAATAAAAGGAAAGAAATTGCAATTAGCTCATGTATATTATCTGACCATAGTGCAGTGGAACTGGAGATCAATGGCAAAAGAAACTGCAAAAACTCCATAAACTCATGGAGATGAAGTAGTGCCTGACTGAACAACCAATGGGTCACAGAGAAAATTAAAGAATAAATTAAACAATATGCATAATCTAACAAAAATTCAAATACAACTAATTGGAACCAGAGGAACACAATGAAAGAAGTCCTCAGAGGGAAATTTAAAATGGTGACTTATTTATCAGGAAAACAGTGTGGGCAAAAATAAACAGCTGAACATTGCACCTCAAACTCTAGAAAAAGATGAACAAGTCAAGCCCAAAGAAGGGAGTAAATTATAAAGATCAGGGCAGAAATTAACACAATTGAGACTAAGAAAACAATAGAAAAAAATAGTGATTTGAAGAGTTGGTTCTTTGAAAGTTAAGTAAAATTGATAAACCTCTAGCCAAATTTATCAGAAAGAGGAAAAAAAATCTCAAATTAACACAATAAGAAATAAAAAGGGTGAAATCACTACCGATCCTGTGGAAATTCAGAAAAACAATAATACTTACTTTGAAAATTTATACTCTCACAGAATGGAAAACACTGAAGAAACGGACAGATTCCTAGAAACATATGAATTACCAAAACTGGATCAAGAAGATGTAAAAATCCTGAATAAACTAATATCAGTTAATGAAATTTAAAACAAAAAAAAATACCAACAAAGAAAAGCTCACATCTTGATGGATTCTCAACTGAATTCTATAAGCAATTTAGAGAAGATTTAACACCAATACTTCTCAAACTCTAGAAATTGGAAGGGAAGCAATTCTCCCTGACTCATAAGTGGAGGCAAATATTACCCTGATACCAAAACCAGAGAAGGACCCAACCAAAAATCAGAACTAAAGGTCTGTGTCTTTAATGAACATAGATGCCAAAATCCTCAATAGAATACTAGCAAACAGAATGCAACAAATCATCAAGAAGATTATACACCATGACCAAATGGAATTCATCCCAAGAATGCAGGAATGGTTCAACATATGCAAATCAATAAATGTAATACACCATATTAATAAAGCAAAAGACAAAAATCACACGATCATCTCAATAGATGCAGAAAAAGCTTCTGACAAAGTTCAGTACTAATTAATGGTAAAACCCCTAGAGAAAATTGGGATAGATGGTCTGTACCTCAATCTGATAAAAGCCATCTATGACAAACCAACAGCCAACATCATACTAAATGATCAAAAAATTAAAGCTTTCTCTCTAAAACCAGGAGTAAGACAAGGATATCCACTATCACCACTCCTATTCAATATAATTCTGGAAACATTAGCCACAACAATTAGACAAGAGAAAGAAATAAAAGGAACAGGGATAGGAAAGGAAGAAGTTAAATTATCATTATTTGCAAATGACACGATAATCTACATAGAAGACCCCAAAAACTCCAGAAACAGACTTGTAGAATTAACAAGCAAATTCAGCTGTGTAGCTGGGTACAAAGTCAGTGCTCAATGTCAGTATCATTCCTGTATACAAACAACAAACTCATTGAGAGAAAAATTAGGGAAACCACACTCTTCATTATAACATGAAAAAATGAAATACTTAGGGAGTAACCTAACAAAGGAAGTAAAAGATTTATACATTGAAAAATACAGTACTCTGAAAAACGAGATAGAAGAGTATATTAGAAAATGGAGATATATCGTGTGCTCTTGGGTAGGAAGAACCAATGTAGCAAAAATGGCCATACTATCAAAACTAGTATACAGATTTAATGCAATCCCAATTAAAATACCATTAGCATGCCTCACAGATCTAGAAAATACGTTCTTAGAATTTATATGGAACCAAAGAGACTTAGACTAGCAAAGACAATCCTAGGCAACAAAGGCAAGACAGGAGGCATAACAGTCCCAGACTTAGACTTATACTATAAAGGTGCTATCATAAAACCAGCATAATACTGGCCAAAAAACACCTGAGAATCAATGGAACATAAAAGAAGATGCCAACACAATTACAAACACACTCAGCCACCTTATCCTTGACAAAGGGGCCAAGAAAGACAGCCTCTTTAATAAGTGGTGTTGGAAAAACTGGCTTTCTACATGCCAAAGACTTAAACCAGACCCATGCTTGTCACCATGCACTAAATTGAAGTCAAACTGGATTAAAGATCTAAATATTAAGACAGAAATACTAAACCTACTGGAAGACAAAGGTAGGTAGAAATCATGAGTCTAAGACTCTGATTCCTCCTGCCTTGCCTTTGTTGCCTAGGATTGTCTATGCTATTCTAGAAATCAAGAGTTCATGGAGGTGGGAAAAGAACTCAGGAATAAAAAACAAAATTCATGGGAAGTACTTTAAAGAATTAACAACTGATATCTTGTCTTATTAAAAAGGTTTGCACATCAAAAATATCACCAACAGAGTGAAAAGAAATTCCATAGATTGGAAAAAGATTTTTTTCCAGCTGTCCATTAGACAAAAGACTTTTATTTAGAATGCATAAAGAATAGAAAAATATGTCAGGTCCCCCAAATTTAAAGACCCAGTCCAAAAATGGGCATTTGAGGTAAATACACAATTTTCAGATGAAGAAATGCAAATGGCAAATAAAAATACAAAATATGTTCAGTATCATTGGTCATTTGAGAAATGCAAATTAAAACAATACTAAGGTATTTCTCATTGCAGAAAAAATGGATACCATCAACAAATTAACCAATAACAAACGCTAGCAGGGCTGTGGGGTAAAAGGAACACTTTGTCATTGTTGGTGGGAATGTAGACTGGTATAACTATTGTGGAAATCAGTGTTGAGATGCTTTCAAAAAACCTAGGATTAGCCACCATTTACCTGCAGCGAACATTGCTGGACTGGCAGCTGAGATCTGGGCCTGTTCTGGATTGGGAACATCGCAGCTGAGAGCTGGGGCTGCTCAGGAGAGCTAAGCCAGCCTTTTGCCCTCAGGGAACAGAGCAGGGAACAGTGGTGGAGGGCTTGAGGTGCCTGGGTCTGCCGCTACTGGGTTCGCTCCTCCTCCAGGAACATCTAGGAAGACTGCCAGAGGCATGAGCTGCCTGGGACCACACCTGCTGGACCTGCCCTTCCACCGGGAACATTGGACTGCAGTGCACTACCATGCTGGCTTGATGAGAGGCTCAGGAACCCCTCACCCAAACAGAAGAATTCATCAAGCTTCAGTCAGTGTGGTGAATTTGCCCATAAAATAGAGGTCTGCAGTGGGTAAATAGGGGCGGAAGTGAAACTCCCTCCAGTGTAAGACCTTGGTTAACCTGGCAAGAGAGTGGGTAACCCCTCCCCCTGCACAGAGAACACCAGACAGTTTGAGGAGTGCGCCAATATTACCCTGCCCCAACTTATAGGAAATTAAAAGAACTTATGAGACTCCCAGTGACACAGAAGGACCTGAGTGACAAAAACACTATAGTCAGGGAGACCAGGTGATCTGCCACAACCTGAAGATATAACAACAGCAAGAACTAAGAGTTGCCCTACATCAATACTTCTGGGCTAGTTAGCCCAGAAAGAATATAGGACTCACCCAACAGGCACAGTAGGAGGAATTCAGGAGACTAGATCTCCTCTTTATGGTGGTACCCAGCAATTTGACAAACATCAACCACACAGTAGAATCCTGAAACATACACTACAGAAACTTGTGACTGTTAGAATAGAAAGACCAGAAATTTACCCAAAAGGTGAAAATGACTAAACGAAAAGGAAAAATGCAGTCCTGAACATGTAGTCCATCAGGGGCAAGTGCAGCCGATAGTGAAATAGAGGACCCTAAAATTCATACACCAGAAATCTCTAAAAAGATAGCAAATGAAGTAAAGAAACAAATCCATGAGACTAGAGGAACTCAAATTAGAAATAATGTCTTATGTAAAGACAAAAGTAACAACCTTAGTAAATGAGCTGCTCAACATAGCTAAAGAAGAAAAAGATAACAAACTACAGGAGCATGGGAAATTGATTGAAACTTTGAATGAACAAAGCAGAAAACAAGCAAAATCCACAAAATAAATTGAAAGAGATATGCAAGAAGCAAAAAATTGTACTGAAAGCCTGCAAAGCCATTTAAATGAAGCTGAGGATAAAATCTCGCACCTTGAGGACAGGATTGCAGATAGCCATCTTGAAACTTTAGAACTTATAAAAACAACAAAGCAGCATGAAATGACAATCCAACAGCTACAAGATGATGCCAGGAGAAACAATGTTAGAGTAATACACATTAGTGGGGAGGTAGGAGCCAATGCAAAGGATATAGCTAAGCTGTTCATAGAAATAATGGGAGAAAATTTCCCAAACATGGGGGCGAAATCGGATATACAAGTAAGTGAGACATATAGAATGCCACACAGTCATAACTGACATAAACTTACACCCAGACATATAATAATTAAGATTGCAGACATACAACATAAAAACAGAATACTAAAAGCTGTTAGAGAAAAGACACAACACCTACCAAGGAAAGCCTATTAGAATCACAGTAGACTTCTCAGCACACTCAGGTTAAGAAGAGCTTGGAGTAAAGTATTTCAAGCTCTAAAATAAAACAACTTTCAACCCAGACTGACGTACCCAGCAAAACTGTCTTTCAGACTGAATGGAGAAACAAGATACTTCAATGGGAAGAACAACTAAAGAAATTCATATCTGCCAAAACAACCTTAGAAAGAGTGCTTAAGGACATCCTAAATTGAGATAAAAATGACCATAATCTCCAAAACAACAGAAAGAAATCAACAGGCTGGACAAGAAAGTAAACAAGGGAGAAAAGCAGGAAAGTAACAACAGTAACACAACATGGCAAAGTCAAGCCAGTACATATCAGTGATATCTATAAATGTAAATGGGCTCAATAAACAGGCTGAC